>OZ038507.1:84653739-84708739 GCA_964036315.1 Acanthosepion esculentum
TGTAACCCGGATATAAGAGAGTTGTCGGACCGGAGAAGAAGTATCTTATATCCGGGTTTCTCTTATATCCGGGTTTGGTCTATAGGTAAGTATGGCTCTAATTTGGGACCAGATAAAATCTATCTTATATCCGGGTCTCTTATATCTTACACTGTATATACACTTGGGGGAAAACAAATATATGTACACATACAAATTTTTAATTTATTCTATTTCCAACTAATGAATAAACATACTTTTCCTATAATTAACTGTACACAGATGCATAATAACTAAATATGCATAGAAAACACAAAAAATTTAATTTAATAGAAATAAATCCCATTTATTGATTTTAATGGGTGAAAAAAGTATTTTTAAAGAATATAAACAGAAAATTCTGTAATTGATATTCGTGCAAGAAGGTTATCATCATGGCAAGAGGTAAAGAACTGACAAATTCGCAAAAAGAACTTATTGTTAATTTTTGGAAAGAAGGTAAAAGTTACAGGAAAATCTCAGACAACTTGAATATTCCATTTACTACCATTCGTTCATTCAATGCAAGGTATAAAAATTCAAAACTGTTGAAAACCAGTGAAGAACAGGTGCTCTTCAGAAGATTTCTTCAAGATCCTCGAGGAAATTAATGTGTCAAATTAAACAAGATCCAATGGTTACTCGTCAAGAATTGCAGGATGATTTGCTTCCATCAGGAATCTGTGTCACTAAATGGACAATAAGCACTGAAATTCATTGGAATAATCTAAAGTCACGCTCCCCTTGAAGAACTCCACTGCTATAGAAAAGACACAGAGATGCCAGGTTGAAATTCGTTCGTGAACATAAGGATGAGGAAAAAATATATTAGGAAAGAGTATTATGGACAGACGAAACCAAAATTGAGGAAAGATGGTGATGCCTTCAAACAAAAGAACACAGTTCCAACAGTGAAATTTGATGGTGCCAGCATCATGGTTTGGGGATGATTTTCTGCTAAAGGTACCGGCAGCATATTAGTAATAGACGGTAGAATGGGTGCTGCAGCATAGCAAAATATTTTGGAAGCAAATTTAATGATTTCGGTTGAAAATCTTGAACTTCCTCCTGATTAGATCTTCCACCAAGATAATGATTCTAAGCACACTGCAAAATCTATGAAGAAATGGCTTGCTGAAAATAATGTAAATATCCTGAAATGGCCAAGTCAGTCCCCAGATATTTAAACCCAATCGAGAATCTGTGGTGTTATTTGAAAATTCAAATCCAATCGAGGCCTCCGACAAACATCGCAGATCTGAATTCCTTATACGAAGAAGAATGGAACAAAATACCAACTAAAATTTGTAAATCATTGAGAACTACAAGAAGAGGTTGGTTGCTGTAGAAGTGAATAATTGCTATCCTACAAAGTATTAAATGAAGATTATGTTTTCTTTTTTGTATTGTATGAATATTTTTTATACCCATTGAAATAAATAAATGGGATTTATTTCTATTAAATTAATTTTTTTCTGTTTTCTATGCAAATTTAGTTATTATGCATCTGTGTACAGTTAATTATAGGAAAAGTATGTTTATTCATTAGTTGGAAATACAATAAATTCAAAAATTGTATGTGTGCGAATATTTGTTTCCCCTCACTGTACATACACATACACATATATGTATATATATATATAAATACACACACACACACACATACACACACACACACACACGCACATATATGTGTGTGTGTGTGTATGTGTGTGTGTGTGTGTTGCATGGTGATCTGATGAAATAGCAAATATATGACACTTTGAAAAACTTTTATTTTGGCATGTTACATCAATAATATTGTTTGGTCAGTGAAACATGTCAAAATAAAAATTTTACAAAATGTTATATTTACCACACATATATAAACATACACACGTCTCTCTCTATGATATAAAAATATAAATATATATATATATATATATATATATATATATATATATAGTAGTACACAATAAAATCCAAAATTACCTCATATGTGACAACTGTTGAAAAATGAATACAGAATTTATTCATTTTAATGTTTCAGTCAGACGAAAGGCATGAGGCAGTGGACAGGGGAGGAAGGAAATATTGACCTTAAAGGGAAAAGATTTTATAAAATTAAACCTGGATATTTAATGACATTTATGACATTAAATTGAGGTTATATGAAAAATGAAGTATTCATTTGAAATTAAGACAGGAATGAAAAGGTTTTTTTTTTTAAAGAAATTGGTTAAGTTTAAAAATACAAGTTCCTACTTAAAAATACTTCTTGGAACTTCGAACTGAACACTTTATTCAATTTATATGGATAAATTGTTCTTATTCTGTTGTCCCAAAAACGCATGGTCGAAAGAGTTGATTAAATTATATTTAATTTTCTGGCCATTGCGTGTTCAATCTCAGGGTCAGGTAGTGATGAAAAGTCACATTACCTTGTTCAGTTGAAGAGATGGACAAGTGACAAAAAGCCAATGCACTAGAGCAAATTTTCTTTAAAATGATGTTCACCCTGTATAAAGCCCGGCAGCCACTCAAGGTAGAGGCACATTTTATGCAGATATGTGGGGAAGATAACGGTTAGCCTTAAATTTGAAAAGGGGTGAGATTGTAATGATCAGTGAAGTCTTCTCTTGGGAATCGGTTCCACAAAGCAGTGGCTCATTGGAAGAATCTGCTCAAGTGAAACTTACATCTCAAAAATAGCATAGAAAGGAAGTGAGGCTGATTTGCTACATTGGATAGGGCAGGGTGGGTCTTAGCAGCGAAGGTTAGAATTCATGGAACTAAGAAATGTACTTCGTAACTGATATGAGATATTTCCTATGTATGTTTAGAGGAAAGAGGACAGTCTATCTTTGTGAACTGAATAAAGTGTTTGGTTTCAAATTTCGAAAAGGTTATCTAGTACAAAAGACATCTGAAGATAGCACGATAGATAGTCGAAAGCTTATGAGTATAAAAATCAAAATGATCAGCAAGCTAGCGAATATTGAAAGGCAGATATAAATGAGTTTAACTATAATTAAGAATTGGGAGCCAACATCGACATCTCCCATGATAATCTGCTGATAAATTCAAACTTTCATCCTTTCTTTCTTTCTCAGTCTGTTAAATTCTTTCTTTCTTTCTTTTTCCATTCACATTCATGTATCACAGTTTAGTCATTATCTGTGTCAGTCTATTCATTATCTATCTATCTATCTATCTATATATATATCTATCTCAGTCTGTTCATTATTTATCTATCTATCTATCTATCTCAGTCTGTTCATTATTTATCTATCTATCTATCTATCTATATCAGTCTGTTCATTATTTATCTATCTATCTATCTATCTCAGTCTGTTCATTATATATCTATCTATCTATCTCAGTCTGTTCATTATCTATCTATCTATCTATCTCAGTCTGTTCATTATCTATCTATCTATCTATCTATCTATCTCAGTCTGTTCATTATTTATCTATCTATCTATCTATCTCAGTCTGTTCATTATTTATCTATCTATCTATCTATATCAGTCTGTTCATTATTTATCTATCTATCTATCTATCTATCTATCTATCTCAGTCTGTTCATTATCTATCTATCTATCTATCTATCTATCTATCTATCTCAGTCTGTTCATTATCTATCTATCTATCTATCTATCTATCTATCTATCTATCTATCTCAGTCTGTTCATTATTTATCTATCTATCTATCTATCTCAGTCTGTTCATTATCTATCTATCTATCTATCTATCTATCTATCTATCTATCTATCTATCTATCACAGTCTGTTCATTATCTATCTATCTATCTATCTATCACAGTCTGTTCATTATCTATCTATCTATCTATCTATCTATCTCAGTCTGTTCATTATATATCTATCTATCTATCTATCACAGTTTAGTCATTATCTGTTTTAGTCTATTCATTATCTATATAGATAGATAATATTTATTTATTTATCTATCTATCTATATAGATAAATAATATCTATCTATCTATCTATCTCAGTCTAGTCATCATCTGTTTTAGTAGATCTATCTCAGTTTATTCATTATCTATTTCAGTCTAGTCATTATCTATCTATCTATCTATCTATCTATCTATCTATCTATCTATCTATCTATCACAGTTTAGTCATTATCTGTTTTAGTTTATTCATTATCTATATAGATAGATAATATTATTCATTCAAGGCTATTCATTGTCTATATAGATAGATAATATCTATCTATCTATCTCAGTCTAGTCATTATCTCTTTTAGTCTATTCATTATCTATCTATCTATCTCAGTCTAGTCATTATCTCTTTTAGTCTATTCATTATCTATCTATCTATCTATCTCAGTCTAGTCATTATCTCTTTTAGTCTATTCATTATCTATCTATCTCTCTATCTCAGTCTAGTCATTATCTCTTTTAGTCTATTCATTATCTATCTATCTATCTATCTATCTATCTATCTCAGTCTAGTCATTATCTCTTTTAGTCTATTCATTATCTATCTATCTATCTATCTATCTATCTATCTATCTATCTATCTATCTATCATCACCACTCTTACCTGATCTATCAAGAGAGCTTTTAATTCATATCTATTTTAATCTTCTTATCAAATACTTCATATAAATGATCTCAATTGTATGAATTATTTATGTATACAGTTATTGATCACTGCAAGAAACATATCGTAAATTATAGCTGAATTATAAATGTTATTCACACTTTTAATTTCTGACAATTACTCAAAATCTTAATTGCTTTTTTGGTCCCCTTTTTTATGAGTGTGAAGTTGAGAAGTGATTGCTTTTCTCCGCAGGATTCACTGTGGCAGCCGCTGACATAAAAATCTATTTTTACACTCCTGGTAATTATACAGACGTGCAAGATTACATGAAAAATAAATGCATTAAATTACATTAAAGAGATTCATATTCTGATAGACAGATATGAACTGTGGTGTTCTATACTATAGACCCACTCATGGTGCAAATAAGGGCCAGAACTCGAAAGCAGTGACTTTCAATTTCGGCTTTGGTTTGTGGTAGTTCGCTATTGTTGTCGGCTTAAGAAATTCAAAGAAAAGTTTGCTTTTACACTTGAAATAAATAAAAAGAAAGAAAGGAAGGAAGGAAGGAAGGAAGGTTGATTTTGTTTCATATCAACCATTGTTGAGTTAGTTGATTTCAATTTTTTGTATGGTGTATTCAGTCAGAACTCACTACAAAGCAGGAATGACCAACTAAGACTAGCTTCACAAATAATTACTTTATAGCAAGATGCTGGCACAGATAGATAGATAGATATGAATAGACTTAGATAGATAGATAGGAACAAACTGAAATAGATATGAACAGGCCAAGATAGATAGATAGATAGATATAAACAGGCCAAGATAGATATGAACAGACTGAAATAGATAGCTAGATAGATAGGAACAGACTTAGATAGATAGATAGATAGATAGATATGAGCATACTGAGATAGATAGATGCAACAAGTGCTTATGTTGTAGTGCTAAGACATTTTACTATATAGAACAGACTCTTATTTATCTTCAGCTCATCATTGATTAAGGTCCGCCAATGCAGAATTACTGAGTGTAAATGGAGAGTCTGTTTAACGGTGCAAACAATGGTGATTTTCTAAGCATAGCTTAGGCGTGGCACAAGGCCAAATGTATGGGGCGCCCAGTGAGGATCGAACTCACTATTCAGTCATAATTGACCTAGTGAGACAAGCTTGCTAACTATTACACCACGATAGAGTACTCAAATGATTTTCTAAGCATAGCTTAGATGTGGCACAAGGCCAAAAGTATGGGACGCCCAGTGAGGATCAAACTCACTATTCAGTCGTAATTGATCTAGCAAAACAAGCTTGCTAACCATTACGCAACATCAAAGTGCCTAATGTTTTTCTGAGCCTAGTTTAGATGTGGCACAAGGCCAAAAGTATGGGGCGCCCAGTGAGGATCAAACTCACTATTCAGTCGTAATTGATCTAGCAAAAATAGCTTGCTAACCATTACGCAACATCAAAGTGCCTAATGTTTTTCTAAGCGTCGTTTAGATGTGGCACAAGGCCGAAAGTATGGGGCAACCAGTGAGGATTAAACTCACTATTCAGTCATAATTGATCTAGTGAGACAAGCTTGCTAACTATTACACCACGATGGAGTGCTCAAATGATTTTCTAACAATAGCTTAGATGTGGCATAAAGCCAAAAGTATGGGGCGCCCAGTGAGGATCAAACTCACTATTCAGTCGTGATTGATCTAGCAAAAAAGCTTGCTAACCATTACGCAAATTTCTGAATGTTTTTCTAAGCGTAGGATCGAACTCACAATTCAGTCATAATTGATCAAGTGAAACAAGCTTGTCAACGTGCTGCTAACGGTACCATTATGTTCATGATATCGACAAAATCCATAAAGAATTCACTGGATGGAAACCGGGATTGTTCTTTTATAATGGGCTACACAATTTAACTAAAAATTAGCACGAGCTTACAGAAAGTCAGGTAAAATATTTTCATAACTGAATATCGATGCTATGAACTTATTTGAATAAACCATTTTGTTGAAAAAATGCCGAAAACTGCTGCAAATATATTTGATATGCCGCTAAACAAAATCAACCAAACCAAGCCAATCAAAATATTCAGATTTCGGCATTAAATAACCCATAGAGGTTGATATGCCGCTAAACAAAATCAACCAAACCAAGCCAATCAAAATATTTATATTTCGGCATTAAATAACCCACAGAGGTTGATATGCCGCTAAACAAAATCAACCAAACCAAGCCAATCAAAATATTTAGATTTCGGCATTAAATACCCCATAGCGGTTGATATGCCGCTAAACAAAATCAACCACACCAAACCAATCAAAATATTTATATTTCGGCATTAAATAACCCATAGAGGTCTACGACTCTGTCCCTTCAGCCCCTCAACCTCCGGCGTCTTCCTCTTTGGGTTGAGGCGCCCACTCGGTCCGAACCGAACTTACGGGTAACTGGCCGTACGCTCCCTCAGTACCCGTAGATTATTTTGACCGGTCAACTTGTCAAGTCTCGCTCGCTGCCCACGTTGTGTTAGTTTTTAGATCCAGTAAGCCGGGTATTGTCCATACGTTCACGGTCGACTAGGGATGTGGACACGGCTGTGAGGGTGGGCGGCAGGAAAATTAGAATGTGGCGAAAAAAGAAAATAATATCTGCAGAAGCCGAACAACAATGGGTAAAATATTGATATCTTTTATATAAGGAAACAACAACAGTAGAAAAGATTACAGAAAGGATAGAAAAACAATTAACATAAGAAAAGAGGACGACTCTTCTACCAATTTTCCAACAGAGAGAGGTGTGTGTGTGTGATTAACTCGTTCCAATCGACTTGGGAGGATGTGTGGCTCGTAATCCCAGCCCTACGTGGAAGTGTAGATTTTCAGTTTGTTGTCGTAAATGACAAACGTTAGGTTTCAGCGGCTTTTCAATGCGCTGCTACAACGACGATGATACTTCTTGAAGTCCTTATCTCTGACTCGTCACTGGACCGACTCACTGCGACGACAGTCTCTCTACTCTATCGACGACAATCTCTTTCGTCTCTTCGAGAATTCTTTCCCGACTGTCCTCTTCCGTCTATCTTTCTCGTCGGCCTTACTCGTCTGCCTTTCTTGTCTGCCTTTCTCGTCGGCCTTTCTCATCTGCCTGTAGCACCGCGACCCGTAATGGTCGCTGCGGGTGCCCACGCACGTGACGGCACGCAGTGACAACGATGTGCCGACCGATCGCGGTCTCTCCCGTCTCTTCGAGAATTCTCTCCCAACTCTTCGAGAATTCTCTCCCAACTGCCTTATTAGCAAAATCTCGAGTTAAGCAACCAAAGGTTATAATCCAGGTTGTTCACGCGCTTAACACGAGTGTCGCCATAATCACGTGTATTTGCAAAGTTTTCTGTTGCTTACTCAGATCTATTTCAAATCTCTTAGTAGATAAAATTATGTCGTTCAATCCAATTGCCTTTTCGATGACCAAATTCAGCGGATACAACTTATGTTTAGATTAGATTTCGCTAGCGGTAAACATACACTGATCTTACCTCCCCGGTCCAATTTACTTCAATATGTTTTTATCAAAAATATTGTTTTCGCATATTTCTTTTTTAATGACCCAAATTAAACATCGCCCCCTGCCATTTGCATTTGTTTATAAACAAGTCTTCGCCAACCCGATTTGAAATTCATTCTTTATCCATCAGCCTTCTTAGGTTTCATATATCATTGTTCTAGATTCTTTCCTATTAATAGCGCTGACACAGTTTGTAACTTCAGGAAAGATCGTGTTTTCCATTTTCAATCAGTAAACGTTATATTTGTGTGTGTGTATTCATGTGGGTGTGTGCGTCAACCTCTCTCTGTTACAGAGGTTGATATGCCACTAAACAAAATCAACCAAACCATGGCAATAAAAATATTTAGATTTCGGCATTAAATAACCCATAGATGTTGACATGACGCTAAACAAAATCAACCAAACGAAGCCAATCAAAATATTCATATTTTGGCATTAAATAACCCATAGAGGTTGATATGCCGCTAAACAAAATGAACCAAACCAAGCCAATCAAAACATTTAGATTTCCGCATTAAATAACCACTAGAGGTTGATATGCCGATGAATAAAATAAACCAAAGCAAACGAATCAAAATATTTATATTTCGGCATTAAATAAACCATAGAGGTTGATATGCCGCTAAACAAAATCAACCAAACCAAGCCAATCAAAATATTTATATTTCGTCATTAAATAACGCATAGAGACTGGTATGCCGCTTAAAAAAATCAACCACACCAAGCCAATCAAAATATTTATATTTCGAGATTAAATAACGCATACAGGCTGATATGCCGCTTAACAAAATCAACCACACCAAGCCAATGAAAATATTTATATTTCGGCATTAAATAACCCATAGTTGTTGATACGCCGCTAAACAAAATCAACCAAACCAAGCCGATCAAAATATTTAGATTTCGGCATTAAATAACCCATAGAGGTTGATACGCCGCCTAATAAAATCAACAAAACGAAACCAATCACTATATTTAGATTCGGCATTAAATAACCCTTGGAGGTTGATATGCCGATAAACAAAATAAAGCAAATGAAACCAATGAAAATATTTCGATTTCGGCATTTAATAACTCACAGAGGACGCTGTGGCGCTAAACAAAAGCAACCAAGCAAAGAACCAACATGGAAGAACTCTTTCATGACATTAATTCATATAATATATGTGGTGGGTATAAACACTTTTGATGAGAAGTTACATTTTCTTGCTAAATTTGACTCGCTAACAATTTTTGTGGATTCGTATAAATCCATTTTGAATAATATGACATAAATTAGAGAAAGAAATAATAACAAATATATTGTCAGGACATTTTACAAAAAAAAAAAAAAAGATGAGAAAAGGAATGAAATGGGAAAAGTTCAATGCAACTGTAAGTGTCTATAGTTCATTATTCCTATTTTGAAGAAGCGAAAAGAATACGCCTTTTCGCTATGAAAAGTCACCGAGAAAGAGGTTGAGTCTTTTAAATCTCACGCCGTCTGTAAATCGTCAAGATGCGATAATTCCAAAATCTTGCCGCGGTGATGTCAGGGCCGGTAATGCAACATATTCTACAATTTCTTAAATCAAACTTCCAAAGTATAACTTCAACAAAATTACTACATAAAACACATATTACCCCCTGTAGTAATCGTATTCCCACAAATATATGTATATGCCGAGTATCATTCAGCAGAATAAGATATATAATATTTTTGTTACTTCAAAGCTCAGAAAAAAATAAATTTCGGCATTAAATGACCCATAAGGAGTTGGTATGCCATTAAACAAATCAAAACAAATTAATTCTCTTTTAAAATCATATCTTTCTTATGACCCATTCCAATCTTGATAGTTGCAATATAAACCACAGGTGGGCTCTGCGGGTGTTGAATAAACACAAATGCGCCTGAACAAGCGTCTGCAATAGGGATTGGATAGCCGCCATAGTAGACGGGTATCCTCGAATACGGGTGGCCAGCTATGCTATTCAAATGGGGAATACCACGGTTGAGAAAGAAGGAATCCAATTTGAGTAATAATTTTGGAATGTGCTTATGTTGGCATACTTTCTATTAAAAGTCGCAATTAATGAATAAGCATTACTTTTTGATCGACCCTCAGACGACGATTGAAAAGGAAGAAGACAATGCTGAGGACTACATTTTGAAACCTGAGATGCTGTGTTCATTTTTTAATGCGTTCTGTGCTTCCATTGTATTTCTGGGCGACCCTTTTAGCACGATTGTACAAGGAGGCTATGTTGAGGGCTAAATTTGAAATCCTAGATCGCCCTATTACCTGGGGCTTCAGAATACGCCGACTACACCTCTGCATAGGGGTATTTCCCCGCTGAGGTGATCTGGGTATTACGATAAACTCCATCTGGCAGCAAGGTCTCTGATCAGGGGGTGTTGAGGAGCGTGGAACCACCTCTTAATTACTGTCGTTCCCAGGTCCACCCTGACCTGGTGTGGTAGCACCTTTTAGGGTCCAAGCTATGGGTAAATAGTTAACCCCAAACTGGGGCCAAAACACTATGAAAGTGTAAAAATAGGTTTTTATAGTAAAAATACAAAAAAGACATTTTTGGAAAAAAAAAATTATTACCAGCAACAGATTTTTGGAAAAAAAAAAATTACCAGCTATACATTTTTTAAAAAAGAAAAAAATTACCAGCAATGCATTTTCGAAAAAAAATATTACCAGCAATACATTTTTTGAAAAAAAAATTATTAGCAAGAATACATTTTTGAAAACAAGAAAAAAGATTGCCAGCAATACATTTTTGAATAAAAAATTACCAAGACATTTGACTCTCGACAAAAACTCTCTTTACAAAAATACGCCAATGAAACCTGATCTACAAACTGATTTCTTATAAAGAACACATATTCTATTCATACGAACCTATCCTAGAACTCTTGTCGGCATTAAATAACCCATTGAGGTGTTTATATGCCATAAAACAAAATTAACCAAACCAAATCGAAATCCTGGATTTTTTTGTGTGCTTCTCTTATTGCATTTGTTGGCTCGATGCTTTCCAGCCAATTTTAGTCTGCAAAAATTTAAATGCAATGCCAATCGCTATCTACTGTCTTCCTGATTACTCTTTCCTCTTTCTATTCATTATTAATGCTTCTGTTCCTAATTCTTCAACACCCTCTAATTCCTTGTGTCTTAGTGGCTTTATTCCCTTGCATGGGGTGATACCGATTAAAAAAAAAACAAGAACAATTATTACTTTTTGAGCGACTCTCGTGTCACGACTGAAAAGGAGATTCTATTTCGAATTACATTTTAAATCGTGAGATTTTTAGTTCCTTTTGCAACGTTCTTCTTGCTTCTTTTATTAGATCTACAGGCTGTCCATAAAGTCCCTTTACAATTAAAAAAATATTACAAATAAATGCAAATGAACAGACAAATATGTGGAAATTGTTACAAAATGTGGGGGAGATGTTAATTTTTTTTTAACTAATTTAATACGTCTCTATATCGGCGCCATTATTTGCACGAAGCACATCAAGATGGTACTCGATTTCTTGCCATGTTCACTGTGACATCGCCTCATCAATGGTGGCAATGGGATCAGTGATGTCCCGTATCTTTGTTTGATACACAATATCTTTAACATAACCCCATAGAAAGAAGTCCAGGGGAGTGATATCTGGGGAACAAGGTGGCCAGGGAATTGGGCCATCCCTTCCAATGCACCGGTCTGGAAATGTTTGATTTAGGAACTCAAGAACATGTAATCCCTAATTTAGTGGTGCAACATCTTGCTGGCAAAATCATGGTTGGCTGAAGGCCATCTTGTTGTGGTGCCACACCAATTGCTTTTGTAATATATATATTTTTTAAATTGTAAAGAAACTTTATCACAACGTTTCGGCCGTTAATGAGGCATCCAGTGCAGATTTAACTCAGTATGGTGGTGATGGTTTGAGAGAGACTAGCTTACGAACCATCTTATATGTGAAGATATTCACTAACCGCCCCACTCGGTCGGATGTGGCACAAGGGCGAGTTTCCATCATATATGTGAATACTAAGTAATAGTAGCATGTGTATATATATGGTGGATTCTCCCGTCGAATTCGACGTATGAGGGTCAAGCAGCTCAGTTCCCAGGAACCGACAGCCAGACACCAGCACAGGTGATTTGATTATAGTGGTGAAGGCTTTGTCCGGAACTAACCACACTTTTTGAAGGGCCGAATGCAGAGACCTGGTGCACTATGTGCCACAAGGTCCCCAAACACCTGCAGGTTTTGAATTCAGAGTTCTCCTTCTTCTAGATCAGTTGCCATCCAAGGCTATAGAACCCAGTCTGTCCTGCTATTTACCCATAACTGGAGGGGGAAGAAGAGGATTAATACCTCTCCCAAGGGTATAAGCACGTAAGTGAATGTAATGGACTTGATTAGAATTCGAACTCGGCTCTCAGATTCATCAATCTAAATAAATTCTTTTTTCTTAGAATTTTAGAAATATCAAAAGATTATTTTTGGAAAGTGCACCACAAAACAAGGATTTTACTAACATTATTTACAATATTTAGCTTAGTCTGGCACAAGAATGAGACATCCAGTGCAGATTTAACTCAGTATGGTGGTAATGGCTTGAGCGAGACTAGCTTACTAACTATCATATATGTGAATACTAAGTGATAGTAGCATTATCTGTCTATATCTTCGAGATGAGGTATTATGTACACTATTTACATTGTTCCTCATCTTTGTTGCCGTATCTATCACAACGTACTGTTTCGCTCACTGGGGTAGACTGTTCTAGTTCCACGTGCCATGTCTAATGGATGTCAGTTATCTCCTGTTAAGTTCTCCACCGCCTTAACCAGATATTGATCTCACACTCTTTGGGTCCTGTCACTGGATCTAACTAACGCGTTTATCCACTGTGCCATGAGGACATCTGTGTATGAAATTCTGGGTATTATAAACTTAATGTCTTCAGCAACATTTTTTTACCAGTGCTCATATTGACATTTTTTCAAGGACACATGTCACAGTGGATAAAGGCGTTAGTTAGATACAGTAACCCAAAGAATGTGAGTTCAGTACCTGGTTAAGGCAGTGGAGAACTTGGGTTCGACATTCCAACCACCTTAAGAAGGCTGGAGCGTATAACGGCCGAAACGTTGTGATAAATATGGCAACAAAGATGAGGACAATAGTTCGAATAATGTAAATAGTGTACATAACACCTCATCTCAGAAATATAGACAGATACTGAAAAATAACGTATAAACAGAAAATATATTAACTAACGCCTTTATCCACTGTGTCATGTGTCCTTGAGATGAGGATTGTTATGGTCCAATATCCTCGGTTATGGTCCAAGGAAGAACCAAGGAAGAACAACACGAACACAAGAGTAGAAAATAACAAAGATAGATTACAACAGAAATATAATACAAGAAGTTGAAGGTGTTAGTATTAACTGTCAGTCTGGTTTAGAGTGAACTAATATTGTCTTGACTCGTTAGGTCTGAACTCATTCCTCTTCCCTGTCTCTCAGAGAGGCGCAGTATTTATAGAGTCAGGAAGAGTCCATTATCGTTATAGGTAAGTTCCTATAACATTAATGATTTTCCGACATCCACTTTTTACCCCCCCCCCCCCATTTTTTGCATATTGTGACGCCCCAATCAATAAGACTCCCTCTTGTATTTGGCACCGCAGACTATGTTCATGCAGAAAAATTAATTTTTTTTGCTTGTTGCCGTTCATTTAGGATCGTTTTGCATATCAGGTTAAGTAAATTTTTGAGTGTTTAAATGTACCCCCCACTTTTCTTACCTCCCCAGGCGCAGTATTTATAGAGTCAGGAAGAGTCCATTATCGTTATAGGTAAGTTCCCATAACAAGGATGATAGTCCGAGCAATGTAAATAGTGTACATAATACCTCATCTCAGAAATATAGACGGATACTGTAAAGAAACTTTATGGACACTCTCTATTTTAATAAATGAAGAGACTTACATTTTTGTATGATATCAAATTACATTTTTTTTTTCTTTCAAAAAGTAATTTGCGCATTTAATAGCAGCAGAAGATGGACATTGAAGTGCAACTTTTTTTTTTTTTTGGCAGATCCACAAACTAATATCGACAGATTCAAACCGTAACGGATCAGTTGCCGGACAAGTGAACTCGTGATTAGAGAAATGCAAAAGTATAAAATATTGATAGTAATCTTAGTTTTTTTACCTGAAATCCACGTGCGTGATATCGTCACAAAATAAACTGTTTATTTATCTTCTATAAAGCGCGGCATTAAAGAATGTTTTGTGTAAACAAGACGCCTCTATAGTTTCGAAATAAACCGAACATCTCTCCAACTGCGTAGATGAATATTTAAATTTTACTAACATCCTATGAATACAAGGCCAAAGAGCCACTCAAAGTAGAGGGTTACTGAAAGGGGGCTTGTGCATGAGCAATAAGAGTAAGAAGCGCATTTTATGAGGATATGCAGGGAAGATAACAGTTAGCCCTATATTAGGAGTGGTTATGGTGTTAGTAGTCGGGAGAGCATCTCCTTGGGAGTCAGTCCCACGAGGCAGATGTTCGTGAGAAGGAGCTATTCGAGAGGAACTTGCTTTTTTACTAATGGAATAAAAAAGGGAATGAAGATGGTTCGAATTATGTAGGTTATTAGTTGAGATGGTTAGAGTTGGTGGGACTAAGGAATATAGATAGTCTGAATATTTGCCATGGAAATAGCGATAGAGTAGAGAGAGGCTTAGCTGTAAAGGTCTGAACTGGTGGAACTAAGGATTGTAGCTCGTCTGAACATTTGTCATCGAAATAGCGATAGAGTAGCAAGGGACCTAGCGGTAAAGGTCTGAACTGGTGGAACTAAGGATTGTAGCTCGTCTGAACATTTGCCACGGAAATAGCGATAGAGTAGCAAGGGACCTAGAGATAAAGGTCTGAACTGGTGGAACTAAGGATTGTAGCTCGTCTGAACATTTGCCATGGAAATAGCGATAGAGTAGCAAGGGACCTAGCGATAAAGGTCTGAACTGGTGGAACTAAGGATTGTAGCTCGTCTGAACATTTGCCATGGAAATAGCGATAGAGTAGCAAGGGACCTAGCGATAAAGATCTGAACTGGTGGAACTAAGGAATGTAGCTTGTCTGAACATTTGCCATGGAAATAGCGATAGAGTAGCAAGGGACCTAGCGGTAAAGGTCTGAACTGGTGGAACTAAGGAATGTAGCTTGTCTGAACATTTGCCATGGAAATAGCGATAGAGTAGCAAGGGACCTAGCGGTAAAGGTCTGAACTGGTGGAACTAAGGAAAGTAGATTGTCTGAACATTTGCCATGGAAATAGCGATAGAGTAGCAAGGGACCTAGCGGTAAAGGTCTGAACTGGTGGAACTAAGGATTGTAGATCGTCTGAACATTTGCCATGGAAATAGCGATAGAGTAGCAAGGGACCTAGCGGTAAATGTCTGAACTGGTGGAACTAAGGAATGTAGCTTGTCTGAACATTTGCCATGGAAATAGCGATAGAGTAGCAAGGGACCTAGCGGTAAAGCTCTGAACTGGTGGAACTAAGGAATGTAGCTTGTCTGAACATTTGCCATGGAAATAGCGATGGAGTAGCAAGGGACCTAGCGGTAACGGTCTGAACTGGTGGAACTAAGGAATGTAGCTTGTCTGAACATTTGCCATGGAAATAGCGATAGAGTAGCAAGGGACCTAGCGGTAAAGGTCTGAACTGGTGGAACTAAGGATTGTAGCTCGTCTGAACATTTGCCATGGAAATAGCGATAGAGTAGAAAGGGACCTAGCGGTAAAGGTCTGAACTGGTGGAACTAAGGATTGTCGATCGTCTGAACATTTGCCATGGAAATAGCGATAGAGTAGCAAGGGACCTAGCGATAAAGTTCTGAACTGTTGGAACTAAGGAATGTAGCTCGTCTGAACATTTGCCATGGAAATAGCGATAGAGTAGCAAGGGACCTAGCGGTAAAGGTCTGAACTGGTGGAACTAAGGAATGTAGCTCGTCTGAACATTTGCCATGGAAATAGCGGTAGAGTAGCAAGGGACCTAGCGGTAAAGGTCTGAACTGGTGGAACTAAGGAAAGTAGCTTGTCTGAACATTTGCCATGGAAATAGTGATAGAGTAGCAAGGGACCTAGCGGTAAAGGTCTGAACTGGTGGAACTAAGGATTGTAGATCGTCTGAACATTTGCCATGGAAATAGCGATAGAGTAGCAAGGGACCAAGCGATAAAGGTCTGAACTGGTGGAACTAAGGAAAGTAGCTTGTCTGAACATTTGCCATGGAAATAGCGATAGAGTAGCAAGGGACCTAGCGGTAAAGGTCTGAACTGGTGGAACTAAGGAAAGTAGATTGTCTGAACATTTGCCATGGAAATAGCGATAGAGTAGCAAGGGACCTAGCGGTAAAGGTCTGAACTGGTGGAACTAAGGATTGTAGATCGTCTGAACATTTGCCATGGAAATAGCGATAGAGTAGCAAGGGACCTAGCGATAAAGGTCTGAACTGGTGGAACTAAGGAATGTAGCTTGTCTGAACATTTGCCATGGAAATAGTGATAGAGTAGCAAGGGAACTAGCGGTAAAGGTCTGAACTGGTGGAACTAAGGATTGTCGATCGTCTGAACATTTGCCATGGAAATAGCGATAGAGTAGCAAGGGACCTAGCGATAAAGTTCTGAACTGGTGGAACTAAGGAATGTAGCTTGTCTGAACATTTGCCATGGAAATAGAGATAGAGTAGCAAGGGAACTAGCGGTAAAGGTCTGAACTGGTGGAACTAAAGAATGTAGCTTGTCTGAACATTTGCCATGGAAATAGTGATAGAGTAGCAAGGGAACTAGCGGTAAAGGTCTGAACTGGTGGAACTAAGGATTGTCGATCGTCTGAACATTTGCCATGGAAATAGCGATAGAGTAGCAAGGGACCTAGCGATAAAGTTCTGAACTGGTGGAACTAAGGAATGTAGCTTGTCTGAACATTTGCCATGGAAATAGCGATAGAGTAGCAAGGGAACTAGCGGTAAAGGTCTGAACTGGTGGAACTAAGGAATGTAGCTCGTCTGAACATTTGCCATGGAAATAGCGATAGAGTAGCAAAGGACCTAGCGGTAAAGGTCTGAACTGGTGGAACTAAGGAATGTAGCTCGTCTGAACATTTGCCATGGAAATAGCGGTAGAGTAGCAAGGGACCTAGCGGTAAAGGTCTGAACTGGTGGAACTAAGGAAAGTAGCTTGTCTGAACATTTGCCATGGAAATAGCGATAGAGTAGCAAGGGACCTAGCAGTAAAGGTCTGAACTGGTGGAACTAAGGATTGTAGATCGTCTGAACATTTGCCATGGAAATAGCGATAGAGTAGCAAGGGACCTAGCGGTAAAGGTCTGAACTGCTGGAACTAAGGAATGTAGCTTGTCTGAACATTTGCCATGGAAATAGCGATAGAGTAGCAAGGGATCTAGCGGTAAAGGTCTGAACTGCTGGAACTAAGGAATGTAGCTTGTCTGAACATTTGCCATGGAAATAGCGATAGAGTAGCAAGGGACCTAGCGGTAAAGGTCTGAACTGCTGGAACTAAGGAATGTAGCTTGTCTGAACATTTGCCATGGAAATAGCGATAGAGTAGCAAGGGACCTAGCGGTAAAGGTCTGAACTGGTGGAACTAAGGATTGTAGATCGTCTGAACATTTGCCATGGAAATAGCGATAGAGTAGCAAGGGACCTAGCGATAAAGGTCTGAACTGGTGGAACTAAGGAATGTATCTTGTCTGAACATTTGCCATGGAAATAGCGATAGAGTAGCAAGGGACCTAGCGATAAAGGTCTGAACTGGTGGAACTAAGGAATGTAGCTTGTCTGAACATTTGCCATGGAAATAGCGATAGAGTAGCAAGGGTCCTAGCGGTAAAGGTCTGAACTGGTGGAACTAAGGATTGTAGATCGTCTGAACATTTGCCATGGAAATAGCGATAGAGTAGCAAGGGACCTAGCGATAAAGGTCTGAACTGGTGGAACTAAGGAATGTATCTTGTCTGAACATTTGCCATGGAAATAGCGATAGAGTAGCAAGGGACCTAGCGATAAAGGTCTGAACTGGTGGAACTAAGGAATGTAGCTTGTCTGAACATTTGCCATGGAAATAGCGATAGAGTAGCAAGGGACCTAGCGGTAAAGGTCTGAACTGGTGGAACTAAGGATTGTAGATCGTCTGAACATTTGCCATGGAAATAGCGATAGAGTAGCAAGGGACCTAGCGATAAAGGTCTGAACTGGTGGAACTAAGGAATGTAGCTTGTCTGAACATTTGCCATGGAAATAGCGATAGAGTAGCAAGGGACCTAGCGGTAAAGGTCTGAACTGGTGGAACTAAGGATTGTCGATCGTCTGAACATTTGCCATGGAAATAGCGATAGAGTAGCAAGGGACCTAGCGATAAAGGTCTGAACTGGTGGAACTAAGGAATGTAGCTTGTCTGAACATTTGCCATGGAAATAGCGATAGAGTAGAAAGGGACCTAGCGGTAAAGGTCTGAACTGGTGGAACTAAAGAATGTAGCTTGTCTGAACATTTGCCATGGAAATAGCGATAGAGTAGAAAGGGACCTAGCGGTAAAGGTCTGAACTGGTGGAACTAAGGATTGTCGATCGTCTGAACATTTGCCATGGAAATAGCGATAGAGTAGCAAGGGACCTAGCGGTAAAGGTCTGAACTGGTGGAACTAAGGATTGTCGATCGTCTGAACATTTGCCATGGAAATAGCGATAGAGTAGAAAGGGACCTAGCGGTAAAGGTCTGAACTGGTGGAACTAAGGATTGTAGATCGTCTGAACATTTGCCATGGAAATAGCGATAGAGTAGCAAGGGACCTAGCGATAAAGTTCTGAACTGGTGGAACTAAGGAATGTAGCTTGTCTGAACATTTGCCATGGAAATAGCGATAGAGTAGAAAGGGACCTAGCGGTAAAGGTCTGAACTGGTGGAACTAAGGAATGTAGCTTGTCTGAACATTTGCCATGGAAATAGCGATAGAGTAGCAAGGGACCTAGCGGTAAAGGTCTGAACTGGTGGAACTAAAGAATGTAGCTTGTCTGAACATTTGCCATGGAAATAGCGATAGAGTAGAAAGGGACCTAGCGGTAAAGGTCTGAACTGGTGGAACTAAGGATTGTCGATCGTCTGAACATTTGCCATGGAAATAGCGATAGAGTAGCAAGGGACCTAGCGGTAAAGGTCTGAACTGGTGGAACTAAGGATTGTCGATCGTCTGAACATTTGCCATGGAAATAGCGATAGAGTAGAAAGGGACCTAGCGGTAAAGGTCTGAACTGGTGGAACTAAGGATTGTAGATCGTCTGAACATTTGCCATGGAAATAGCGATAGCGTAGCAAGGGACCTAGCGATAAAGTTCTGAACTGGTGGAACTAAGGAATGTAGCTTGTCTGAACATTTGCCATGGAAATAGCGATAGAGTAGCAAGGGACCTAGCGGTAAAGGTCTGAACTGCTGGAACTAAGGAATGTAGCTTGTCTGAACATTTGCCATGGAAATAGCGATAGAGTAGCAAGGGATCTAGCGGTAAAGGTCTGAACTGCTGGAACTAAGGAATGTAGCTTGTCTGAACATTTGCCATGGAAATAGCGATAGAGTAGCAAGGGACCTAGCGGTAAAGGTCTGAACTGCTGGAACTAAGGAATGTAGCTTGTCTGAACATTTGCCATGGAAATAGCGATAGAGTAGCAAGGGACCTAGCGGTAAAGGTCTGAACTGGTGGAACTAAGGATTGTAGATCGTCTGAACATTTACCATGGAAATAGCGATAGAGTAGCAAGGGACCTAGCGATAAAGGTCTGAACTGGTGGAACTAAGGAATGTATCTTGTCTGAACATTTGCCATGGAAATAGCGATAGAGTAGCAAGGGACCTAGCGATAAAGGTCTGAACTGGTGGAACTAAGGAATGTAGCTTGTCTGAACATTTGCCATGGAAATAGCGATAGAGTAGCAAGGGACCTAGCGGTAAAGGTCTGAACTGGTGGAACTAAGGATTGTAGATCGTCTGAACATTTGCCATGGAAATAGCGATAGAGTAGCAAGGGACCTAGCGATAAAGGTCTGAACTGGTGGAACTAAGGAATGTATCTTGTCTGAACATTTGCCATGGAAATAGCGATAGAGTAGCAAGGGACCTAGCGATAAAGGTCTGAACTGGTGGAACTAAGGAATGTAGCTTGTCTGAACATTTGCCATGGAAATAGCGATAGAGTAGCAAGGGACCTAGCGGTAAAGGTCTGAACTGGTGGAACTAAGGATTGTAGATCGTCTGAACATTTGCCATGGAAATAGCGATAGAGTAGCAAGGGACCTAGCGATAAAGGTCTGAACTGGTGGAACTAAGGATTGTAGATCGTCTGAACATTTGCCATGGAAATAGCGATAGAGTAGCAAGGGACCTAGCGATAAAGGTCTGAACTGGTGGAACTAAGGAATGTATCTTGTCTGAACATTTGCCATGGAAATAGCGATAGAGTAGCAAGGGACCTAGCGATAAAGGTCTGAACTGGTGGAACTAAGGAATGTAGCTTGTCTGAACATTTGCCATGGAAATAGCGATAGAGTAGCAAGGGACCTAGCGGTAAAGGTCTGAACTGGTGGAACTAAGGATTGTAGATCGTCTGAACATTTGCCATGGAAATAGCGATAGAGTAGCAAGGGACCTAGCGATAAAGGTCTGAACTGGTGGAACTAAGGAATGTATCTTGTCTGAACATTTGCCATGGAAATAGCGATAGAGTAGCAAGGGACCTAGCGATAAAGGTCTGAACTGGTGGAACTAAGGAATGTAGCTTGTCTGAACATTTGCCATGGAAATAGCGATAGAGTAGCAAGGGACCTAGCGGTAAAGGTCTGAACTGGTGGAACTAAGGATTGTAGATCGTCTGAACATTTGCCATGGAAATAGCGATAGAGTAGCAAGGGACCTAGCGATAAAGGTCTGAACTGGTGGAACTAAGGAATGTATCTTGTCTGAACATTTGCCATGGAAATAGCGATAGAGTAGCAAGGGACCTAGCGGTAAAGGTCTGAACTGGTAGAACTAAGGAATGTAGCTTGTCTGAACATTTGCCATGGAAATAGCGATAGAGTAGCAAGGGTCCTAGCGATAAAGGTCTGAACTGGTGGAACTAAGGATTGTAGATCGTCTGAACATTTGCCATGGAAATAGCGATAGAGTAGCAAGGGAACTAGCGGTAAAGGTCTGAACTGGTGGAACTAAGGAATGTAGCTCGTCTGAACATTTGCCATGGAAATAGCGATAGAGTAGCAAGGGACCTAGCGGTAAAGGTCTGAACTGGTGGAACTAAGGAATGTAGCTTGTCTGAACATTTGCCATGGAAATAGCGATAGAGTAGCAAGGGACCTAGCGATAAAGGTCTGAACTGGTGGAACTAAGGAATGTAGCTTGTCTGAACATTTGCCATGGAAATAGCGATAGAGTAGCAAGGGAACTAGCGGTAAAGGTCTGAACTGGTGGAACTAAGGAATGTAGCTCGTCTGAACATTTGCCATGGAAATAGCGATAGAGTAGCAAGGGACCTAGCGATAAAGGTCTGAACTGGTGGAACTAAGGAATGTAGCTTGTCTGAACATTTGCCATGGAAATAGCGATAGAGTAGCAAGGGACCTAGCGATAAAGGTCTGAACTGGTGGAACTAAGGAATGTAGCTTGTCTGAACATTTGCCATGGAAATAGCGATAGAGTAGCAAGGGAACTAGCGGTAAAGGTCTGAACTGGTGGAACTAAGGAATGTAGCTCGTCTGAACATTTGCCATGGAAATAGCGATAGAGTAGCAAGGGACCTAGCGGTAAAGGTCTGAACTGGTGGAACTAAGGAATGTAGCTTGTCTGAACATTTGCCATGGAAATAGCGATAGAGTAGCAAGGGACCTAGCGATAAAGGTCTGAACTGGTGGAACTAAGGAATGTAGCTTGTCTGAACATTTGCCATGGAAATAGCGATAGAGTAGCAAGGGAACTAGCGGTAAAGGTCTGAACTGGTGGAACTAAGGAATGTAGCTCGTCTGAACATTTGCCATGGAAATAGCGATAGAGTAGCAAGGGACCTAGCGATAAAGGTCTGAACTGGTGGAACTAAGGAATGTAGCTTGTCTGAACATTTGCCATGGAAATAGCGATAGAGTAGCAAGGGACCTAGCGATAAAGGTCTGAACTGGTGGAACTAAGGAATGTAGCTTGTCTGAACATTTGCCATGGAAATAGCGATAGAGTAGCAAGGGACCTAGCGGTAAAGGTCTGAACTGGTGGAACTAAGGATTGTAGATCGTCTGAACATTTGCCATGGAAATAGCGATAGAGTAGCAAGGGACCTAGCGATAAAGGTCTGAACTGGTGGAACTAAGGATTGTAGATCGTCTGAACATTTGCCATGGAAATAGCGATAGAGTAGCAAGGGACCTAGCGATAAAGGTCTGAACTGGTGGAACTAAGGAATGTATCTTGTCTGAACATTTGCCATGGAAATAGCGATAGAGTAGCAAGGGACCTAGCGATAAAGGTCTGAACTGGTGGAACTAAGGAATGTAGCTTGTCTGAACATTTGCCATGGAAATAGCGATAGAGTAGCAAGGGACCTAGCGGTAAAGGTCTGAACTGGTGGAACTAAGGATTGTAGCTCGTCTGAACATTTGCCATGGAAATAGCGATAGAGTAGCAAGGGACCTAGCGATAAAGGTCTGAACTGGTGGAACTAAGGAATGTATCTTGTCTGAACATTTGCCATGGAAATAGCGATAGAGTAGCAAGGGACCTAGCGATAAAGGTCTGAACTGGTGGAACTAAGGAATGTAGCTTGTCTGAACATTTGCCATGGAAATAGCGATAGAGTAGCAAGGGAACTAGCGGTAAAGGTCTGAACTGGTGGAACTAAGGAATGTAGCTTGTCTGAACATTTGCCATGGAAATAGCGATAGAGTAGCAAGGGACCTAGCGATAAAGGTCTGAACTGGTGGAACTAAGGAATGTAGCTTGTCTGAACATTTGCCATGGAAATAGCGATAGAGTAGCAAGGGAACTAGCGGTAAAGGTCTGAACTGGTGGAACTAAGGAATGTAGCTTGTCTGAACATTTGCCATGGAAATAGCGATAGAGTAGCAAGGGAACTAGCGGTAAAGGTCTGAACTGGTGGAACTAAGGAATGTAGCTTGTCTGAACATTTGCCATGGAAATAGCGATAGAGTAGCAAGGGAACTAGCGGTAAAGGTCTGAACTGGTGGAACTAAGGAATGTAGCTCGTCTGAACATTTGCCATGGAAATAGCGATAGAGTAGCAAGGGACCTAGCGGTAAAGGTCTGAACTGGTGGAACTAAGGAATGTAGCTTGTCTGAACATTTGCCATGGAAATAGCGATAGAGTAGCAAGGGACCTAGCGGTAAAGGTCTGAACTGGTGGAACTAAGGAATGTATCTTGTCTGAACATTTGCCATGGAAATAGCGATAGAGTAGCAAGGGACCTAGCGATAAAGGTCTGAACTGGTGGAACTAAGGAATGTAGCTTGTCTGAACATTTGCCATGGAAATAGCGATAGAGTAGCAAGGGAACTAGCGGTAAAGGTCTGAACTGGTGGAACTAAGGAATGTAGCTCGTCTGAACATTTGCCATGGAAATAGCGATAGAGTAGCAAGGGACCTAGCGATAAAGGTCTGAACTGGTGGAACTAAGGAATGTAGCTTGTCTGAACATTTGCCATGGAAATAGCGATAGAGTAGCAAGGGACCTAGCGATAAAGGTCTGAACTGGTGGAACTAAGGAATGTAGCTTGTCTGAACATTTGCCATGGAAATAGCGATAGAGTAGCAAGGGACCTAGCGGTAAAGGTCTGAACTGGTGGAACTAAGGATTGTAGATCGTCTGAACATTTGCCATGGAAATAGCGATAGAGTAGCAAGGGACCTAGCGATAAAGGTCTGAACTGGTGGAACTAAGGATTGTAGATCGTCTGAACATTTGCCATGGAAATAGCGATAGAGTAGCAAGGGACCTAGCGATAAAGGTCTGAACTGGTGGAACTAAGGAATGTATCTTGTCTGAACATTTGCCATGGAAATAGCGATAGAGTAGCAAGGGACCTAGCGATAAAGGTCTGAACTGGTGGAACTAAGGAATGTAGCTTGTCTGAACATTTGCCATGGAAATAGCGATAGAGTAGCAAGGGACCTAGCGGTAAAGGTCTGAACTGGTGGAACTAAGGATTGTAGATCGTCTGAACATTTGCCATGGAAATAGCGATAGAGTAGCAAGGGACCTAGCGATAAAGGTCTGAACTGGTGGAACTAAGGAATGTATCTTGTCTGAACATTTGCCATGGAAATAGCGATAGAGTAGCAAGGGACCTAGCGATAAAGGTCTGAACTGGTGGAACTAAGGAATGTAGCTTGTCTGAACATTTGCCATGGAAATAGCGATAGAGTAGCAAGGGACCTAGCGGTAAAGGTCTGAACTGGTGGAACTAAGGATTGTAGATCGTCTGAACATTTGCCATGGAAATAGCGATAGAGTAGCAAGGGACCTAGCGATAAAGGTCTGAACTGGTGGAACTAAGGAATGTATCTTGTCTGAACATTTGCCATGGAAATAGCGATAGAGTAGCAAGGGACCTAGCGATAAAGGTCTGAACTGGTGGAACTAAGGAATGTAGCTTGTCTGAACATTTGCCATGGAAATAGCGATAGAGTAGCAAGGGACCTAGCGGTAAAGGTCTGAACTGGTAGAACTAAGGAATGTAGCTTGTCTGAACATTTGCCATGGAAATAGCGATAGAGTAGCAAGGGTCCTAGCGATAAAGGTCTGAACTGGTGGAACTAAAGAATGTAGCTTGTCTGAACATTTGCCATGGAAATAGCGATAGAGTAGAAAGGGACCTAGCGGTAAAGGTCTGAACTGGTGGAACTAAGGAATGTAGCTTGTCTGAACATTTGCCATGGAAATAGCGATAGAGTAGCAAGGGACCTAGCGATAAAGTTCTGAACTGGTGGAACTAAGGAATGTAGCTTGTCTGAACATTTGCCATGGAAATAGCGATAGAGTAGCAAGGGTCCTAGCGATAAAGGTCTGAACTGGTGGAACTAAAGAATGTAGCTTGTCTGAACATTTGCCATGGAAATAGCGATAGAGTAGCAAGGGACCTAGCGGTAAAGGTCTGAACTGGTGGAACTAAGGAATGTAGCTCGTCTGAACATTTGCCATGGAAATAGCGATAGAGTAGCAAGGGACCTAGCGATAAAGTTCTGAACTGGTAGAACTAAGGAATGTAGCTTGTCTGAACATTTGCCATGGAAATAGCGATAGAGTAGCAAGGGACCTAGCGATAAAGTTCTGAACTGGTAGAACTAAGGAATGTAGCTTGTCTGAACATTTGCCATGGAAATAGCGATAGAGTAGCAAGGGTCCTAGCGATAAAGGTCTGAACTGGTGGAACTAAAGAATGTAGCTTGTCTGAACATTTGCCATGGAAATAGCGATAGAGTAGAAAGGGACCTAGCGGTAAAGGTCTGAACTGGTGGAACTAAGGAATGTAGCTCGTCTGAACATTTGCCATGGAAATAGCGATAGAGTAGCAAGGGACCTAGCGGTAAAGGTCTGAACTGGTGGAACTAAGGAATGTAGCTTGTCTGAACATTTGCCATGGAAATAGCGATAGAGTAGCAAGGGACCTAGCGATAAAGTTCTGAACTGGTAGAACTAAGGAATGTAGCTTGTCTGAACATTTGCCATGGAAATAGCGATAGAGTAGCAAGGGTCCTAGCGATAAAGGTCTGAACTGGTGGAACTAAAGAATGTAGCTTGTCTGAACATTTGCCATGGAAATAGCGATAGAGTAGAAAGGGACCTAGCGGTAAAGGTCTGAACTGGTGGAACTAAGGAATGTAGCTCGTCTGAACATTTGCCATGGAAATAGCGATAGAGTAGCAAGGGACCTAGCGATAAAGTTCTGAACTGGTAGAACTAAGGAATGTAGCTTGTCTGAACATTTGCCATGGAAATAGCGATAGAGTAGCAAGGGACCTAGCGATAAAGTTCTGAACTGGTAGAACTAAGGAATGTAGCTTGTCTGAACATTTGCCATGGAAATAGCGATAGAGTAGCAAGGGTCCTAGCGATAAAGGTCTGAACTGGTGGAACTAAAGAATGTAGCTTGTCTGAACATTTGCCATGGAAATAGCGATAGAGTAGAAAGGGACCTAGCGGTAAAGGTCTGAACTGGTGGAACTAAGGAATGTAGCTCGTCTGAACATTTGCCATGGAAATAGCGATAGAGTAGCAAGGGACCTAGCGGTAAAGGTCTGAACTGGTGGAACTAAGGAATGTAGCTTGTCTGAACATTTGCCATGGAAATAGCGATAGAGTAGCAAGGGACCTAGCGATAAAGGTCTGAACTGGTGGAACTAAGGAATGTAGCTTGTCTGAACATTTGCCATGGAAATAGCGATAGAGTAGCAAGGGACCTAGCGATAAAGGTCTGAACTGGTGGAACTAAGGAATGTAGCTTGTCTGAACATTTGCCATGGAAATAGCGATAGAGTAGCAAGGGAACTAGCGGTAAAGGTCTGAACTGGTGGAACTAAGGAATGTAGCTCGTCTGAACATTTGCCATGGAAATAGCGATAGAGTAGCAAGGGACCTAGCGATAAAGGTCTGAACTGGTGGAACTAAGGAATGTAGCTTGTCTGAACATTTGCCATGGAAATAGCGATAGAGTAGCAAGGGAACTAGCGGTAAAGGTCTGAACTGGTGGAACTAAGGAATGTAGCTCGTCTGAACATTTGCCATGGAAATAGCGATAGAGTAGCAAGGGACCTAGCGGTAAAGGTCTGAACTGGTGGAACTAAGGAATGTAGCTTGTCTGAACATTTGCCATGGAAATAGCGATAGAGTAGCAAGGGACCTAGCGATAAAGGTCTGAACTGGTGGAACTAAGGAATGTAGCTTGTCTGAACATTTGCCATGGAAATAGCGATAGAGTAGCAAGGGTCCTAGCGATAAAGGTCTGAACTGGTGGAACTAAAGAATGTAGCTTGTCTGAACATTTGCCATGGAAATAGCGATAGAGTAGCAAGGGTCCTAGCGGTAAAGGTCTGAACTGGTGGAACTAAGGAATGTAGCTTGTCTGAACATTTGCCATGGAAATAGCGATAGAGTAGCAAGGGACCTAGCGATAAAGTTCTGAACTGGTGGAACTAAGGAATGTAGCTTGTCTGAACATTTGCCATGGAAATAGCGATAGAGTAGCAAGGGAACTAGCGGTAAAGGTCTGAACTGGTGGAACTAAGGAATGTAGCTCGTCTGAACATTTGCCATGGAAATAGCGATAGAGTAGCAAGGGACCTAGCGGTAAAGGTCTGAACTGGTGGAACTAAGGAATGTAGCTTGTCTGAACATTTGCCATGGAAATAGCGATAGAGTAGCAAGGGACCTAGCGATAAAGTTCTGAACTGGTGGAACTAAGGAATGTAGCTTGTCTGAACATTTGCCATGGAAATAGCGATAGAGTAGCAAGGGAACTAGCGGTAAAGGTCTGAACTGGTGGAACTAAGGAATGTAGCTCGTCTGAACATTTGCCATGGAAATAGCGATAGAGTAGCAAGGGACCTAGCGGTAAAGGTCTGAACTGGTGGAACTAAAGAATGTAGCTTGTCTGAACATTTACCATGGAAATAGCGATAGAGTAGCAAGGGAACTAGCGGTAAAGGTCTGAACTGGTGGAACTAAGGAATGTAGCTCGTCTGAACATTTGCCATGGAAATAGCGATAGAGTAGCAAGGGTCCTAGCGGTAAAGGTCTGAACTGGTGGAACTAAAGAATGTAGCTTGTCTGAACATTTGCCATGGAAATAGCGATAGAGTAGCAAGGGACCTAGCGATAAAGTTCTGAACTGGTGGAACTAAGGAATGTAGCTTGTCTGAACATTTGCCATGGAAATAGCGATAGAGTAGCAAGGGAACTAGCGGTAAAGGTCTGAACTGGTGGAACTAAGGAATGTAGCTCGTCTGAACATTTGCCATGGAAATAGCGATAGAGTAGCAAGGGACCTAGCGGTAAAGGTCTGAACTGGTGGAACTAAGGAATGTAGCTTGTCTGAACATTTGCCATGGAAATAGCGATAGAGTAGCAAGGGACCTAGCGATAAAGGTCTGAACTGGTGGAACTAAGGAATGTAGCTCGTCTGAACATTTGCCATGGAAATAGCGATAGAGTAGCAAGGGACCTAGCGGTAAAGGTCTGAACTGGTGGAACTAAGGAATGTAGCTCGTCTGAACATTTGCCATGGAAATAGCGATAGAGTAGCAAGGGACCTAGCGATAAAGGTCTGAACTGGTGGAACTAAAGAATGTAGCTTGTCTGAACATTTGCCATGGAAATAGCGATAGAGTAGAAAGGGACCTAGCGGTAAAGGTCTGAACTGGTGGAACTAAGGAATGTAGCTTGTCTGAACATTTGCCATGGAAATAGCGATAGAGTAGCAAGGGACCTAGCGATAAAGTACTGAACTGGTGGAACTAAGGAATGTAGCTTGTCTGAACATTTGCCATGGAAATAGCGATAGAGTAGCAAGGGAACTAGCGGTAAAGGTCTGAACTGGTGGAACTAAGGAATGTAGCTCGTCTGAACATTTGCCATGGAAATAGCGATAGAGTAGCAAGGGACCTAGCGGTAAAGGTCTGAACTGGTGGAACTAAGAAATGTAGCTTGTCTGAACATTTGCCATGGAAATAGCGATAGAGTAGCAAGGGACCTAGCGATAAAGTTCTGAACTGGTGGAACTAAGGAATGTAGCTTGTCTGAACATTTGCCATGGAAATAGCGATAGAGTAGCAAGGGAACTAGCGGTAAAGGTCTGAACTGGTGGAACTAAGGAATGTAGCTCGTCTGAACATTTGCCATGGAAATAGCGATAGAGTAGCAAGGGACCTAGCGGTAAAGGTCTGAACTGGTGGAACTAAGGAATGTAGCTTGTCTGAACATTTGCCATGGAAATAGCGATAGAGTAGCAAGGGACCTAGCGATAAAGGTCTGAACTGGTGGAACTAAGGAATGTAGCTTGTCTGAACATTTTCCATGGAAATAGCGATAGAGTAGCAAGGGACCTAGCGATAAAGTTCTGAACTGGTGGAACTAAGGAATGTAGCTTGTCTGAACATTTGCCATGGAAATAGCGATAGAGTAGCAAGGGTCCTAGCGATAAAGGTCTGAACTGGTGGAACTAAGGAATGTAGCTCGTCTGAACATTTGCCATGGAAATAGCGATAGAGTAGCAAGGGTCCTAGCGGTAAAGGTCTGAACTGGTGGAACTAAGGAATGTAGCTCGTCTGAACATTTGCCATGGAAATAGCGATAGAGTAGCAAGGGTCCTAGCGATAAAGGTCTGAACTGGTGGAACTAAGGAATGTAGCTTGTCTGAACATTTGCCATGGAAATAGCGATAGAGTAGCAAGGGACCTAGCGATAAAGGTCTGAACTGGTGGAACTAAGGAATGTAGCTCGTCTGAACATTTGCCATGGAAATAGCGATAGAGTAGCAAGGGTCCTAGCGATAAAGGTCTGAACTGGTGGAACTAAGGAATGTAGCTTGTCTGAACATTTGCCATGGAAATAGCGATAGAGTAGCAAGGGACCTAGCGATAAAGGTCTGAACTGGTGGAACTAAGGAATGTAGCTTGTCTGAACATTTTCCATGGAAATAGCGATAGAGTAGCAAGGGACCTAGCGATAAAGTTCTGAACTGGTGGAACTAAGGAATGTAGCTTGTCTGAACATTTGCCATGGAAATAGCGATAGAGTAGCAAGGGTCCTAGCGGTAAAGGTCTGAACTGGTGGAACTAAGGAATGTAGCTCGTCTGAACATTTGCCATGGAAATAGCGATAGAGTAGCAAGGGTCCTAGCGATAAAGGTCTGAACTGGTGGAACTAAGGAATGTAGCTTGTCTGAACATTTGCCATGGAAATAGCGATAGAGTAGCAAGGGACCTAGCGATAAAGGTCTGAACTGGTGGAACTAAGGAATGTAGCTCGTCTGAACATTTGCCATGGAAATAGCGATAGAGTAGCAAGGGTCCTAGCGATAAAGGTCTGAACTGGTGGAACTAAGGAATGTAGCTTGTCTGAACATTTGCCATGGAAATAGCGATAGAGTAGCAAGGGTCCTAGCGATAAAGGTCTGAACTGGTGGAACTAAGGAATGTAGCTCGTCTGAACATTTGCCATGGAAATAGCGATAGAGTAGCAAGGGTCCTAGCGATAAAGTTCTGAACTGGTGGAACTAAGGAATGTAGCTCGTCTGAACATTTGCCATGGAAATAGCGATAGAGTAGCAAGGGTCCTAGCGATAAAGGTCTGAACTGGTGGAACTAAGGAATGTAGCTTGTCTGAACATTTGCCATGGAAATAGCGATAGAGTAGCAAGGGTCCTAGCGATAAAGGTCTGAACTGGTGGAACTAAGGAATGTAGCTCGTCTGAACATTTGCCATGGAAATAGCGATAGAGTAGCAAGGGTCCTAGCGATAAAGGTCTGAACTGGTGGAACTAAGGAATGTAGCTCGTCTGAACATTTGCCATGGAAATAGCGATAGAGTAGCAAGGGTCCTAGCGATAAAGGTCTGAACTGGTGGAACTAAAGAATGTAGCTTGTCTGAACATTTGCCATGGAAATAGCGATAGAGTAGCAAGGGTCCTAGCGATAAAGGTCTGAACTGGTGGAACTAAGGAATGTAGCTCGTCTGAACATTTGCCATGGAAATAGCGATAGAGTAGCAAGGGTCCTAGCGATAAAGGTCTGAACTGGTGGAACTAAGGAATGTAGCTTGTCTGAACATTTGCCATGGAAATAGCGATAGAGTAGCAAGGGTCCTAGCGGTAAAGGTCTGAACTGGTGGAACTAAAGAATGTAGCTTGTCTGAACATTTGCCATGGAAATAGCGATAGAGTAGCAAGGGTCCTAGCGATAAAGGTCTGAACTGGTGGAACTAAGGAATGTAGCTTGTCTGAACATTTGCCATGGAAATAGCGATAGAGTAGCAAGGGTCCTAGCGATAAAGGTCTGAACTGGTGGAACTAAGGAATGTAGCTCGTCTGAACATTTGCCATGGAAATAGCGATAGAGTAGCAAGGGTCCTAGCGATAAAGGTCTGAACTGGTGGAACTAAGGAATGTAGCTCGTCTGAACATTTGCCATGGAAATAGCGATAGAGTAGCAAGGGTCCTAGCGATAAAGGTCTGAACTGGTGGAACTAAAGAATGTAGCTTGTCTGAACATTTGCCATGGAAATAGCGATAGAGTAGCAAGGGTCCTAGCGATAAAGGTCTGAACTGGTGGAACTAAGGAATGTAGCTCGTCTGAACATTTGCCATGGAAATAGCGATAGAGTAGCAAGGGTCCTAGCGATAAAGGTCTGAACTGGTGGAACTAAGGAATGTAGCTTGTCTGAACATTTGCCATGGAAATAGCGATAGAGTAGCAAGGGTCCTAGCGGTAAAGGTCTGAACTGGTGGAACTAAAGAATGTAGCTTGTCTGAACATTTGCCATGGAAATAGCGATAGAGTAGCAAGGGACCTAGCGATAAAGTTCTGAACTGGTGGAACTAAGGAATGTAGCTTGTCTGAACATTTGCCATGGAAATAGCGATAGAGTAGCAAGGGACCTAGCGATAAAGGTCTGAACTGGTGGAACTAAGGAATGTAGCTTGTCTGAACATTTGCCATGGAAATAGCGATAGAGTAGCAAGGGAACTAGCGGTAAAGGTCTGAACTGGTGGAACTAAGGAATGTAGCTTGTCTGAACATTTGCCATGGAAATAGCGATAGAGTAGCAAGGGTCCTAGCGGTAAAGGTCTGAACTGGTGGAACTAAGGAATGTAGCTCGTCTGAACATTTGCCATGGAAATAGCGATAGAGTAGCAAGGGACCTAGCGATAAAGTTCTGAACTGGTGGAACTAAGGAATGTAGCTTGTCTGAACATTTGCCATGGAAATAGCGATAGAGTAGCAAGGGTCCTAGCGATAAAGGTCTGAACTGGTGGAACTAAGGAATGTAGCTCGTCTGAACATTTGCCATGGAAATAGCGATAGAGTAGCAAGGGTCCTAGCGATAAAGGTCTGAACTGGTGGAACTAAGGAATGTAGCTTGTCTGAACATTTGCCATGGAAATAGCGATAGAGTAGCAAGGGTCCTAGCGATAAAGGTCTGAACTGGTGGAACTAAGGAATGTAGCTCGTCTGAACATTTGCCATGGAAATAGCGATAGAGTAGCAAGGGTCCTAGCGATAAAGGTCTGAACTGGTGGAACTAAGGAATGTAGCTCGTCTGAACATTTGCCATGGAAATAGCGATAGAGTAGCAAGGGTCCTAGCGATAAAGTTCTGAACTGGTGGAACTAAGGAATGTAGCTTGTCTGAACATTTGCCATGGAAATAGCGATAGAGTAGCAAGGGTCCTAGCGGTAAAGGTCTGAACTGGTGGAACTAAGGAAAGTAGCTCGTCTGAACATTTGCCATGGAAATAGCGATAGAGTAGCAAGGGACCTAGCGGTAAAGGTCTGAACTGGTGGAACTAAGGAATGTAGCTCGTCTGAACATTTGCCATGGAAATAGCGATAGAGTAGCAAGGGTCCTAGCGATAAAGGTCTGAACTGGTGGAACTAAGGAATGTAGCTCGTCTGAACATTTGCCATGGAAATAGCGATAGAGTAGCAAGGGTCCTAGCGATAAAGGTCTGAACTGGTGGAACTAAGGAATGTAGCTCGTCTGAACATTTGCCATGGAAATAGCGATAGAGTAGCAAGGGTCCTAGCGATAAAGGTCTGAACTGGTGGAACTAAGGAATGTAGCTTGTCTGAACATTTGCCATGGAAATAGCGATAGAGTAGCAAGGGTCCTAGCGGTAAAGGTCTGAACTGGTGGAACTAAGGAAAGTAGCTCGTCTGAACATTTGCCATGGAAATAGCGATAGAGTAGCAAGGGACCTAGCGATAAAGGTCTGAACTGGTGGAACTAAGGAATGTAGCTCGTCTGAACATTTGCCATGGAAATAGCGATAGAGTAGCAAGGGTCCTAGCGATAAAGGTCTGAACTGGTGGAACTAAGGAATGTAGCTCGTCTGAACATTTGCCATGGAAATAGCGATAGAGTAGCAAGGGTCCTAGCGATAAAGGTCTGAACTGGTGGAACTAAGGAATGTAGCTTGTCTGAACATTTGCCATGGAAATAGCGATAGAGTAGCAAGGGTCCTAGCGATAAAGGTCTGAACTGGTGGAACTAAGGAATGTAGCTCGTCTGAACATTTGCCATGGAAATAGCGATAGAGTAGCAAGGGTCCTAGCGATAAAGGTCTGAACTGGTGGAACTAAGGAATGTAGCTTGTCTGAACATTTGCCATGGAAATAGCGATAGAGTAGCAAGGGTCCTAGCGGTAAAGGTCTGAACTGGTGGAACTAAGGAAAGTAGCTCGTCTGAACATTTGCCATGGAAATAGCGATAGAGTAGCAAGGGACCTAGCGATAAAGGTCTGAACTGGTGGAACTAAGGAATGTAGCTCGTCTGAACATTTGCCATGGAAATAGCGATAGAGTAGCAAGGGTCCTAGCGATAAAGGTCTGAACTGGTGGAACTAAGGAATGTAGCTCGTCTGAACATTTGCCATGGAAATAGCGATAGAGTAGCAAGGGTCCTAGCGATAAAGGTCTGAACTGGTGGAACTAAGGAATGTAGCTTGTCTGAACATTTGCCATGGAAATAGCGATAGAGTAGCAAGGGTCCTAGCGGTAAAGGTCTGAACTGGTGGAACTAAGGAAAGTAGCTCGTCTGAACATTTGCCATGGAAATAGCGATAGAGTAGCAAGGGACCTAGCGATAAAGGTCTGAACTGGTGGAACTAAGGAATGTAGCTCGTCTGAACATTTGCCATGGAAATAGCGATAGAGTAGCAAGGGTCCTAGCGATAAAGGTCTGAACTGGTGGAACTAAGGAATGTAGCTCGTCTGAACATTTGCCATGGAAATAGCGATAGAGTAGCAAGGGTCCTAGCGATAAAGGTCTGAACTGGTGGAACTAAGGAATGTAGCTCGTCTGAACATTTGCCATGGAAATAGCGATAGAGTAGCAAGGGTCCTAGCGATAAAGGTCTGAACTGGTGGAACTAAGGAATGTAGCTTGTCTGAACATTTGCCATGGAAATAGCGATAGAGTAGCAAGGGTCCTAGCGGTAAAGGTCTGAACTGGTGGAACTAAGGAAAGTAGCTCGTCTGAACATTTGCCATGGAAATAGCGATAGAGTAGCAAGGGACCTAGCGATAAAGGTCTGAACTGGTGGAACTAAGGAATGTAGCTCGTCTGAACATTTGCCATGGAAATAGCGATAGAGTAGCAAGGGTCCTAGCGATAAAGGTCTGAACTGGTGGAACTAAGGAATGTAGCTCGTCTGAACATTTGCCATGGAAATAGCGATAGAGTAGCAAGGGTCCTAGCGATAAAGGTCTGAACTGGTGGAACTAAGGAATGTAGCTCGTCTGAACATTTGCCATGGAAATAGCGATAGAGTAGCAAGGGTCCTAGCGATAAAGGTCTGAACTGGTGGAACTAAGGAATGTAGCTCGTCTGAACATTTGCCATGGAAATAGCGATAGAGTAGCAAGGGTCCTAGCGATAAAGGTCTGAACTGGTGGAACTAAGGAATGTAGCTTGTCTGAACATTTGCCATGGAAATAGCGATAGAGTAGCAAGGGTCCTAGCGGTAAAGGTCTGAACTGGTGGAACTAAGGAAAGTAGCTCGTCTGAACATTTGCCATGGAAATAGCGATAGAGTAGCAAGGGACCTAGCGATAAAGGTCTGAACTGGTGGAACTAAGGAATGTAGCTCGTCTGAACATTTGCCATGGAAATAGCGATAGAGTAGCAAGGGTCCTAGCGATAAAGGTCTGAACTGGTGGAACTAAGGAATGTAGCTCGTCTGAACATTTGCCATGGAAATAGCGATAGAGTAGCAAGGGTCCTAGCGATAAAGGTCTGAACTGGTGGAACTAAGGAATGTAGCTTGTCTGAACATTTGCCATGGAAATAGCGATAGAGTAGCAAGGGTCCTAGCGGTAAAGGTCTGAACTGGTGGAACTAAGGAAAGTAGCTCGTCTGAACATTTGCCATGGAAATAGCGATAGAGTAGCAAGGGACCTAGCGATAAAGGTCTGAACTGGTGGAACTAAGGAATGTAGCTCGTCTGAACATTTGCCATGGAAATAGCGATAGAGTAGCAAGGGTCCTAGCGATAAAGGTCTGAACTGGTGGAACTAAGGAATGTAGCTCGTCTGAACATTTGCCATGGAAATAGCGATAGAGTAGCAAGGGTCCTAGCGATAAAGGTCTGAACTGGTGGAACTAAGGAATGTAGCTTGTCTGAACATTTGCCATGGAAATAGCGATAGAGTAGCAAGGGTCCTAGCGGTAAAGGTCTGAACTGGTGGAACTAAGGAAAGTAGCTCGTCTGAACATTTGCCATGGAAATAGCGATAGAGTAGCAAGGGACCTAGCGATAAAGGTCTGAACTGGTGGAACTAAGGAATGTAGCTCGTCTGAACATTTGCCATGGAAATAGCGATAGAGTAGCAAGGGTCCTAGCGATAAAGGTCTGAACTGGTGGAACTAAGGAATGTAGCTCGTCTGAACATTTGCCATGGAAATAGCGATAGAGTAGCAAGGGTCCTAGCGATAAAGGTCTGAACTGGTGGAACTAAGGAATGTAGCTCGTCTGAACATTTGCCATGGAAATAGCGATAGAGTAGCAAGGGTCCTAGCGATAAAGGTCTGAACTGGTGGAACTAAGGAATGTAGCTTGTCTGAACATTTGCCATGGAAATAGCGATAGAGTAGCAAGGGTCCTAGCGATAAAGGTCTGAACTGGTGGAACTAAGGAATGTAGCTCGTCTGAACATTTGCCATGGAAATAGCGATAGAGTAGCAAGGGTCCTAGCGATAAAGGTCTGAACTGGTGGAACTAAGGAATGTAGCTTGTCTGAACATTTGCCATGGAAATAGCGATAGAGTAGCAAGGGTCCTAGCGGTAAAGGTCTGAACTGGTGGAACTAAGGAAAGTAGCTCGTCTGAACATTTGCCATGGAAATAGCGATAGAGTAGCAAGGGACCTAGCGATAAAGGTCTGAACTGGTGGAACTAAGGAATGTAGCTCGTCTGAACATTTGCCATGGAAATAGCGATAGAGTAGCAAGGGTCCTAGCGATAAAGGTCTGAACTGGTGGAACTAAGGAATGTAGCTCGTCTGAACATTTGCCATGGAAATAGCGATAGAGTAGCAAGGGTCCTAGCGATAAAGGTCTGAACTGGTGGAACTAAGGAATGTAGCTTGTCTGAACATTTGCCATGGAAATAGCGATAGAGTAGCAAGGGTCCTAGCGATAAAGGTCTGAACTGGTGGAACTAAGGAATGTAGCTCGTCTGAACATTTGCCATGGAAATAGCGATAGAGTAGCAAGGGTCCTAGCGATAAAGGTCTGAACTGGTGGAACTAAGGAATGTAGCTCGTCTGAACATTTGCCATGGAAATAGCGATAGAGTAGCAAGGGTCCTAGCGATAAAGTTCTGAACTGGTGGAACTAAGGAATGTAGCTTGTCTGAACATTTGCCATGGAAATAGCGATAGAGTAGCAAGGGTCCTAGCGGTAAAGGTCTGAACTGGTGGAACTAAGGAAAGTAGCTCGTCTGAACATTTGCCATGGAAATAGCGATAGAGTAGCAAGGGACCTAGCGGTAAAGGTCTGAACTGGTGGAACTAAGGAATGTAGCTCGTCTGAACATTTGCCATGGAAATAGCGATAGAGTAGCAAGGGTCCTAGCGATAAAGGTCTGAACTGGTGGAACTAAGGAATGTAGCTCGTCTGAACATTTGCCATGGAAATAGCGATAGAGTAGCAAGGGTCCTAGCGATAAAGTTCTGAACTGGTGGAACTAAGGAATGTAGCTTGTCTGAACATTTGCCATGGAAATAGCGATAGAGTAGCAAGGGTCCTAGCGATAAAGGTCTGAACTGGTGGAACTAAGGAATGTAGCTCGTCTGAACATTTGCCATGGAAATAGCGATAGAGTAGCAAGGGTCCTAGCGATAAAGGTCTGAACTGGTGGAACTAAGGAATGTAGCTCGTCTGAACATTTGCCATGGAAATAGCGATAGAGTAGCAAGGGTCCTAGCGATAAAGGTCTGAACTGGTGGAACTAAGGAATGTAGCTTGTTTGAACATTTGCCATGGAAATAGCGATAGAGTAGCAAGGGTCCTAGCGATAAAGGTCTGAACTGGTGGAACTAAGGAATGTAGCTTGTTTGAACATTTGCCATGGAAATAGCGATAGAGTAGCAAGGGTCCTAGCGATAAAGGTCTGAACTGGTGGAACTAAGGAATGTAGCTCGTCTGAACATTTGCCATGGAAATAGCGATAGAGTAGCAAGGGTCCTAGCGATAAAGGTCTGAACTGGTGGAACTAAGGAATGTAGCTCGTCTGAACATTTGCCATGGAAATAGCGATAGAGTAGCAAGGGTCCTAGCGATAAAGGTCTGAACTGGTGGAACTAAAGAATGTAGCGTGTCTGAACATTTGCCATGGAAATAGCGATAGAGTAGCAAGGGTCCTAGCGATAAAGGTCTGAACTGGTGGAACTAAGGAATGTAGCTCGTCTGAACATTTGCCATGGAAATAGCGATAGAGTAGCAAGGGTCCTAGCGATAAAGGTCTGAACTGGTGGAACTAAGGAATGTAGCTTGTCTGAACATTTGCCATGGAAATAGCGATAGAGTAGCAAGGGTCCTAGCGGTAAAGGTCTGAACTGGTGGAACTAAAGAATGTAGCTTGTCTGAACATTTGCCATGGAAATAGCGATAGAGTAGCAAGGGACCTAGCGATAAAGTTCTGAACTGGTGGAACTAAGGAATGTAGCTTGTCTGAACATTTGCCATGGAAATAGCGATAGAGTAGCAAGGGACCTAGCGATAAAGGTCTGAACTGGTGGAACTAAGGAATGTAGCTTGTCTGAACATTTGCCATGGAAATAGCGATAGAGTAGCAAGGGACCTAGCGATAAAGTTCTGAACTGGTGGAACTAAGGAATGTAGCTTGTCTGAACATTTGCCATGGAAATAGCGATAGAGTAGCAAGGGTCCTAGCGATAAAGGTCTGAACTGGTGGAACTAAGGAATGTAGCTCGTCTGAACATTTGCCATGGAAATAGCGATAGAGTAGCAAGGGTCCTAGCGATAAAGGTCTGAACTGGTGGAACTAAAGAATGTAGCTTGTCTGAACATTTGCCATGGAAATAGCGATAGAGTAGCAAGGGACCTAGCGGTAAAGGTCTGAACTGGTGGAACTAAAGAATGTAGCTTGTCTGAACATTTGCCATGGAAATAGCGATAGAGTAGCAAGGGACCTAGCGATAAAGTTCTGAACTGGTGGAACTAAGGAATGTAGCTTCTCTGAACATTTGCCATGGAAATAGCGATAGAGTAGCAAGGGACCTAGCGATAAAGGTCTGAACTGGTGGAACTAAGGAATGTAGCTTGTCTGAACATTTGCCATGGAAATAGCGATAGAGTAGCAAGGGACCTAGCGATAAAGTTCTGAACTGGTGGAACTAAGGAATGTAGCTTGTCTGAACATTTGCCATGGAAATAGCGATAGAGTAGCAAGGGTCCTAGCGATAAAGGTCTGAACTGGTGGAACTAAGGAATGTAGCTTGTCTGAACATTTGCCATGGAAATAGCGATAGAGTAGCAAGGGACCTAGCGATAAAGTTCTGAACTGGTGGAACTAAGGAATGTAGCTTGTCTGAACATTTGCCATGGAAATAGCGATAGAGTAGCAAGGGACCTAGCGGTAAAGGTCTGAACTGGTGGAACTAAGGAATGTAGCTTGTCTGAACATTTGCCATGGAAATAGCGATAGAGTAGCAAGGGTCCTAGCGATAAAGGTCTGAACTGGTGGAACTAAGGAATGTAGCTTCTCTGAACATTTGCCATGGAAATAGCGATAGGGTAGCAAGGGACCTAGCGATAAAGGTCTGAACTGGTGGAACTAAGGAATGTAGCTTGTCTGAACATTTGCCATGGAAATAGCGATAGAGTAGCAAGGGACCTAGCGGTAAAGGTCTGAACTGGTGGAACTAAGGAATGTAGCTTGTCTGAACATTTGCCATGGAAATAGCGATAGAGTAGCAAGGGACCTAGCGATAAAGTTCTGAACTGGTGGAACTAAGGAATGTAGCTTGTCTGAACATTTGCCATGGAAATAGCGATAGAGTAGCAAGGGACCTAGCGGTAAAGGTCTGAACTGGTGGAACTAAGGAATGTAGCTTGTCTGAACATTTGCCATGGAAATAGCGATAGAGTAGCAAGGGTCCTAGCGATAAAGGTCTGAACTGGTGGAACTAAGGAATGTAGCTTCTCTGAACATTTGCCATGGAAATAGCGATAGGGTAGCAAGGGACCTAGCGATAAAGTTCTGAACTGGTGGAACTAAGGAATGTAGCTTGTCTGAACATTTGCCATGGAAATAGCGATAGAGTAGCAAGGGTCCTAGCGATAAAGGTCTGAACTGGTGGAACTAATGAATGTAGCTTGTCTGAACATTTGCCATGGAAATAGCGATAGAGTAGCAAGGGACCTAGCGGTAAAGGTCTGAACTGGTGGAACTAAAGAATGTAGCTTGTCTGAACATTTGCCATGGAAATAGCGATAGAGTAGCAAGGGACCTAGCGATAAAGTTCTGAACTGGTGGAACTAAGGAATGTAGCTTCTCTGAACATTTGCCATGGAAATAGCGATAGAGTAGCAAGGGACCTAGCGATAAAGGTCTGAACTGGTGGAACTAAGGAATGTAGCTTGTCTGAACATTTGCCATGGAAATAGCGATAGAGTAGCAAGGGACCTAGCGATAAAGTTCTGAACTGGTGGAACTAAGGAATGTAGCTTGTCTGAACATTTGCCATGGAAATAGCGATAGAGTAGCAAGGGTCCTAGCGATAAAGGTCTGAACTGGTGGAACTAAGGAATGTAGCTTGTCTGAACATTTGCCATGGAAATAGCGATAGAGTAGCAAGGGACCTAGCGATAAAGTTCTGAACTGGTGGAACTAAGGAATGTAGCTTGTCTGAACATTTGCCATGGAAATAGCGATAGAGTAGCAAGGGACCTAGCGGTAAAGGTCTGAACTGGTGGAACTAAGGAATGTAGCTTGTCTGAACATTTGCCATGGAAATAGCGATAGAGTAGCAAGGGTCCTAGCGATAAAGGTCTGAACTGGTGGAACTAAGGAATGTAGCTTCTCTGAACATTTGCCATGGAAATAGCGATAGGGTAGCAAGGGACCTAGCGATAAAGGTCTGAACTGGTGGAACTAAGGAATGTAGCTTGTCTGAACATTTGCCATGGAAATAGCGATAGAGTAGCAAGGGACCTAGCGATAAAGTTCTGAACTGGTGGAACTAAGGAATGTAGCTTGTCTGAACATTTGCCATGGAAATAGCGATAGAGTAGCAAGGGTCCTAGCGATAAAGGTCTGAACTGGTGGAACTAATGAATGTAGCTTGTCTGAACATTTGCCATGGAAATAGCGATAGAGTAGCAAGGGACCTAGCGGTAAAGGTCTGAACTGGTGGAACTAAAGAATGTAGCTTGTCTGAACATTTGCCATGGAAATAGCGATAGAGTAGCAAGGGACCTAGCGATAAAGTTCTGAACTGGTGGAACTAAGGAATGTAGCTTCTCTGAACATTTGCCATGGAAATAGCGATAGAGTAGCAAGGGACCTAGCGATAAAGGTCTGAACTGGTGGAACTAAGGAATGTAGCTTGTCTGAACATTTGCCATGGAAATAGCGATAGAGTAGCAAGGGACCTAGCGATAAAGTTCTGAACTGGTGGAACTAAGGAATGTAGCTTGTCTGAACATTTGCCATGGAAATAGCGATAGAGTAGCAAGGGTCCTAGCGATAAAGGTCTGAACTGGTGGAACTAAGGAATGTAGCTTGTCTGAACATTTGCCATGGAAATAGCGATAGAGTAGCAAGGGACCTAGCGATAAAGTTCTGAACTGGTGGAACTAAGGAATGTAGCTTGTCTGAACATTTGCCATGGAAATAGCGATAGAGTAGCAAGGGACCTAGCGGTAAAGGTCTGAACTGGTGGAACTAAGGAATGTAGCTTGTCTGAACATTTGCCATGGAAATAGCGATAGAGTAGCAAGGGTCCTAGCGATAAAGGTCTGAACTGGTGGAACTAAGGAATGTAGCTTCTCTGAACATTTGCCATGGAAATAGCGATAGGGTAGCAAGGGACCTAGCGATAAAGGTCTGAACTGGTGGAACTAAGGAATGTAGCTTGTCTGAACATTTGCCATGGAAATAGCGATAGAGTAGCAAGGGACCTAGCGATAAAGTTCTGAACTGGTGGAACTAATGAATGTAGCTCGTCTGAACATTTGCCATGGAAATAGCGATAGAGTAGCAAGGGTCCTAGCGATAAAGGTCTGAACTGGTGGAACTAAGGAATGTAGCTTCTCTGAACATTTGCCATGGAAATAGCGATAGAGTAGCAAGGGTCCTAGCGGTAAAGGTCTGAACTGGTGGAACTAAAGAATGTAGCTTGTCTGAACATTTGCCATGGAAATAGCGATAGAGTAGCAAGGGACCTAGCGATAAAGTTCTGAACTGGTGGAACTAAGGAATGTAGCTTGTCTGAACATTTGCCATGGAAATAGCGATAGAGTAGCAAGGGTCCTAGCGATAAAGGTCTGAACTGGTGGAACTAATGAATGTAGCTCGTCTGAACATTTGCCATGGAAATAGCGATAGAGTAGCAAGGGTCCTAGCGATAAAGGTCTGAACTGGTGGAACTAAAGAATGTAGCTTGTCTGAACATTTGCCATGGAAATAGCGATAGAGTAGCAAGGGTCCTAGCGGTAAAGGTCTGAACTGGTGGAACTAAAGAATGTAGCTTGTCTGAACATTTGCCATGGAAATAGCGATAGAGTAGCAAGGGACCTAGCGATAAAGTTCTGAACTGGTGGAACTAAGGAATGTAGCTTGTCTGAACATTTGCCATGGAAATAGCGATAGAGTAGCAAGGGACCTAGCGATAAAGTTCTGAACTGGTGGAACTAAGGAATGTAGCTTGTCTGAACATTTGCCATGGAAATAGCGATAGAGTAGCAAGGGACCTAGCGATAAAGGTCTGAACTGGTGGAACTAAGGAATGTAGCTTGTCTGAACATTTGCCATGGAAATAGCGATAGAGTAGCAAGGGACCTAGCGATAAAGTTCTGAACTGGTGGAACTAAGGAATGTAGCTTGTCTGAACATTTGCCATGGAAATAGCGATAGAGTAGCAAGGGACCTAGCGATAAAGGTCTGAACTGGTGGAACTAAGGAATGTAGCTTGTCTGAACATTTGCCATGGAAATAGCGATAGAGTAGCAAGGGTCCTAGCGATAAAGGTCTGAACTGGTGGAACTAAGGAATGTAGCTTGTCTGAACATTTGCCATGGAAATAGCGATAGAGTAGCAAGGGACCTAGCGATAAAGGTCTGAACTGGTGGAACTAAGGAATGTAGCTTGTCTGAACATTTGCCATGGAAATAGCGATAGAGTAGCAAGGGACCTAGCGATAAAGGTCTGAACTGGTGGAACTAAGGAATGTAGCTTGTCTGAACATTTGCCATGGAAATAGCGATAGAGTAGCAAGGGTCCTAGCGATAAAGGTCTGAACTGGTGGAACTAAGGAATGTAGCTTGTCTGAACATTTGCCATGGAAATAGCGATAGAGTAGCAAGGGACCTAGCGATAAAGGTCTGAACTGGTGGAACTAAGGAATGTAGCTTGTCTGAACATTTGCCATGGAAATAGCGATAGAGTAGCAAGGGTCCTAGCGATAAAGGTCTGAACTGGTGGAACTAAGGAATGTAGCTCGTCTGAACATTTGCCATGGAAATAGCGATAGAGTAGCAAGGGTCCTAGCGATAAAGGTCTGAACTGGTGGAACTAAGGAATGTAGCTTGTCTGAACATTTGCCATGGAAATAGCGATAGAGTAGCAAGGGTCCTAGCGATAAAGGTCTGAACTGGTGGAACTAAGGAATGTAGCTTGTCTGAACATTTGCCATGGAAATAGCGATAGAGTAGCAAGGGTCCTAGCGATAAAGGTCTGAACTGGTGGAACTAAGGAATGTAGCTTGTCTGAACATTTGCCATGGAAATAGCGATAGAGTAGCAAGGGTCCTAGCGATAAAGGTCTGAACTGGTGGAACTAAGGAATGTAGCTCGTCTGAACATTTGCCATGGAAATAGCGATAGAGTAGCAAGGGACCTAGCGATAAAGGTCTGAACTGGTGGAACTAAGGAATGTAGCTTGTCTGAACATTTGCCATGGAAATAGCGATAGAGTAGCAAGGGACCTAGCGATAAAGTTCTGAACTGGTGGAACTAAGGAATGTAGCTTGTCTGAACATTTGCCATGGAAATAGCGATAGAGTAGCAAGGGTCCTAGCGATAAAGGTCTGAACTGGTGGAACTAAGGAATGTAGCTTGTCTGAACATTTGCCATGGAAATAGCGATAGAGTAGCAAGGGTCCTAGCGATAAAGGTCTGAACTGGTGGAACTAAGGATTGTAGATCGTCTGAACATTTGCCATGGAAATAGCGATAGAGTAGCAAGGGACCTAGCGATAAAGGTCTGAACTGGTGGAACTAAGGAATGTAGCTTGTCTGAACATTTGCCATGGAAATAGCGATAGAGTAGCAAGGGACCTAGCGATAAAGTTCTGAACTGGTGGAACTAAGGAATGTAGCTTGTCTGAACATTTGCCATGGAAATAGCGATAGAGTAGCAAGGGTCCTAGCGATAAAGGTCTGAACTGGTGGAACTAAGGAATGTAGCTTGTCTGAACATTTGCCATGGAAATAGCGATAGAGTAGCAAGGGTCCTAGCGATAAAGTTCTGAACTGGTGGAACTAAGGAATGTAGCTCGTCTGAACATTTGCCATGGAAATAGCGATAGAGTAGCAAGGGTCCTAGCGATAAAGGTCTGAACTGGTGGAACTAAGGAATGTAGCTTGTCTGAACATTTGCCATGGAAATAGCGATAGAGTAGCAAGGGTCCTAGCGGTAAAGGTCTGAACTGGTGGAACTAAAGAATGTAGCTTGTCTGAACATTTGCCATGGAAATAGCGATAGAGTAGCAAGGGACCTAGCGATAAAGTTCTGAACTGGTGGAACTAAGGAATGTAGCTTGTCTGAACATTTGCCATGGAAATAGCGATAGAGTAGCAAGGGACCTAGCGATAAAGGTCTGAACTGGTGGAACTAAGGAATGTAGCTTGTCTGAACATTTGCCATGGAAATAGCGATAGAGTAGCAAGGGACCTAGCGATAAAGTTCTGAACTGGTGGAACTAAGGAATGTAGCTTGTCTGAACATTTGCCATGGAAATAGCGATAGAGTAGCAAGGGTCCTAGCGATAAAGGTCTGAACTGGTGGAACTAAGGAATGTAGCTTGTCTGAACATTTGCCATGGAAATAGCGATAGAGTAGCAAGGGTCCTAGCGATAAAGGTCTGAACTGGTGGAACTAAGGAATGTAGCTCGTCTGAACATTTGCCATGGAAATAGCGATAGAGTAGCAAGGGTCCTAGCGATAAAGGTCTGAACTGGTGGAACTAAGGAATGTAGCTTGTCTGAACATTTGCCATGGAAATAGCGATAGAGTAGCAAGGGTCCTAGCGATAAAGGTCTGAACTGGTGGAACTAAGGAATGTAGCTTGTCTGAACATTTGCCATGGAAATAGCGATAGAGTAGCAAGGGACCTAGCGGTAAAGGTCTGAACTGGTGGAACTAAAGAATGTAGCTTGTCTGAACATTTGCCATGGAAATAGCGATAGAGTAGCAAGGGACCTAGCGATAAAGTTCTGCACTGGTGGAACTAAGGAATGTAGCTTGTCTGAACATTTGCCATGGAAATAGCGATAGAGTAGCAAGGGACCTAGCGATAAAGTTCTGAACTGGTGGAACTAAGGAATGTAGCTTGTCTGAACATTTGCCATGGAAATAGCGATAGAGTAGCAAGGGAACTAGCGGTAAAGGTCTGAACTGGTGGAACTAAGGAATGTAGCTCGTCTGAACATTTGCCATGGAAATAGCGATAGAGTAGCAAGGGACCTAGCGGTAAAGGTCTGAACTGGTGGAACTAAGGAATGTAGCTTGTCTGAACATTTGCCATGGAAATAGCGATAGAGTAGCAAGGGACCTAGCGATAAAGGTCTGAACTGGTGGAACTAAGGAATGTAGCTTGTCTGAACATTTGCCATGGAAATAGCGATAGAGTAGCAAGGGACCTAGCGGTAAAGGTCTGAACTGGTGGAACTAAGGAATGTAGCTTGTCTGAACATTTGCCATGGAAATAGCGATAGAGTAGCAAGGGACCTAGCGATAAAGTTCTGAACTGGTGGAACTAAGGAATGTAGCTTGTCTGAACATTTGCCATGGAAATAGCGATAGAGTAGCAAGGGTCCTAGCGATAAAGGTCTGAACTGGTGGAACTAAGGAATGTAGCTCGTCTGAACATTTGCCATGGAAATAGCGATAGAGTAGCAAGGGTCCTAGCGATAAAGGTCTGAACTGGTGGAACTAAAGAATGTAGCTTGTCTGAACATTTGCCATGGAAATAGCGATAGAGTAGCAAGGGTCCTAGCGGTAAAGGTCTGAACTGGTGGAACTAAAGAATGTAGCTTGTCTGAACATTTGCCATGGAAATAGCGATAGAGTAGCAAGGGACCTAGCGATAAAGTTCTGAACTGGTGGAACTAAGGAATGTAGCTTGTCTGAACATTTGCCATGGAAATAGCGATAGAGTAGCAAGGGACCTAGCGATAAAGGTCTGAACTGGTGGAACTAAGGAATGTAGCTTGTCTGAACATTTGCCATGGAAATAGCGATAGAGTAGCAAGGGACCTAGCGATAAAGTTCTGAACTGGTGGAACTAAGGAATGTAGCTTGTCTGAACATTTGCCATGGAAATAGCGATAGAGTAGCAAGGGTCCTAGCGATAAAGGTCTGAACTGGTGGAACTAAGGAATGTAGCTTGTCTGAACATTTGCCATGGAAATAGCGATAGAGTAGCAAGGGTCCTAGCGATAAAGTTCTGAACTGGTGGAACTAAGGAATGTAGCTCGTCTGAACATTTGCCATGGAAATAGCGATAGAGTAGCAAGGGTCCTAGCGATAAAGGTCTGAACTGGTGGAACTAAGGAATGTAGCTTGTCTGAACATTTGCCATGGAAATAGCGATAGAGTAGCAAGGGTCCTAGCGGTAAAGGTCTGAACTGGTGGAACTAAAGAATGTAGCTTGTCTGAACATTTGCCATGGAAATAGCGATAGAGTAGCAAGGGACCTAGCGATAAAGTTCTGAACTGGTGGAACTAAGGAATGTAGCTTGTCTGAACATTTGCCATGGAAATAGCGATAGAGTAGCAAGGGACCTAGCGATAAAGGTCTGAACTGGTGGAACTAAGGAATGTAGCTTGTCTGAACATTTGCCATGGAAATAGCGATAGAGTAGCAAGGGACCTAGCGATAAAGTTCTGAACTGGTGGAACTAAGGAATGTAGCTTGTCTGAACATTTGCCATGGAAATAGCGATAGAGTAGCAAGGGTCCTAGCGATAAAGGTCTGAACTGGTGGAACTAAGGAATGTAGCTTGTCTGAACATTTGCCATGGAAATAGCGATAGAGTAGCAAGGGTCCTAGCGATAAAGGTCTGAACTGGTGGAACTAAGGAATGTAGCTCGTCTGAACATTTGCCATGGAAATAGCGATAGAGTAGCAAGGGTCCTAGCGATAAAGGTCTGAACTGGTGGAACTAAGGAATGTAGCTTGTCTGAACATTTGCCATGGAAATAGCGATAGAGTAGCAAGGGTCCTAGCGATAAAGGTCTGAACTGGTGGAACTAAGGAATGTAGCTTGTCTGAACATTTGCCATGGAAATAGCGATAGAGTAGCAAGGGACCTAGCGGTAAAGGTCTGAACTGGTGGAACTAAAGAATGTAGCTTGTCTGAACATTTGCCATGGAAATAGCGATAGAGTAGCAAGGGACCTAGCGATAAAGTTCTGCACTGGTGGAACTAAGGAATGTAGCTTGTCTGAACATTTGCCATGGAAATAGCGATAGAGTAGCAAGGGACCTAGCGATAAAGTTCTGAACTGGTGGAACTAAGGAATGTAGCTTGTCTGAACATTTGCCATGGAAATAGCGATAGAGTAGCAAGGGAACTAGCGGTAAAGGTCTGAACTGGTGGAACTAAGGAATGTAGCTCGTCTGAACATTTGCCATGGAAATAGCGATAGAGTAGCAAGGGACCTAGCGGTAAAGGTCTGAACTGGTGGAACTAAGGAAAGTAGCTTGTCTGAACATTTGCCATGGAAATAGCGATAGAGTAGCAAGGGACCTAGCAGTAAAGGTCTGAACTGGTGGAACTAAGGATTGTAGATCGTCTGAACATTTGCCATGGAAATAGCGATAGAGTAGCAAGGGACCTAGCGGTAAAGGTCTGAACTGCTGGAACTAAGGAATGTAGCTTGTCTGAACATTTGCCATGGAAATAGCGATAGAGTAGCAAGGGATCTAGCGGTAAAGGTCTGAACTGCTGGAACTAAGGAATGTAGCTTGTCTGAACATTTGCCATGGAAATAGCGATAGAGTAGCAAGGGACCTAGCGGTAAAGGTCTGAACTGCTGGAACTAAGGAATGTAGCTTGTCTGAACATTTGCCATGGAAATAGCGATAGAGTAGCAAGGGACCTAGCGGTAAAGGTCTGAACTGGTGGAACTAAGGATTGTAGATCGTCTGAACATTTGCCATGGAAATAGCGATAGAGTAGCAAGGGACCTAGCGATAAAGGTCTGAACTGGTGGAACTAAGGAATGTATCTTGTCTGAACATTTGCCATGGAAATAGCGATAGAGTAGCAAGGGACCTAGCGATAAAGGTCTGAACTGGTGGAACTAAGGAATGTAGCTTGTCTGAACATTTGCCATGGAAATAGCGATAGAGTAGCAAGGGACCTAGCGGTAAAGGTCTGAACTGGTGGAACTAAGGATTGTAGATCGTCTGAACATTTGCCATGGAAATAGCGATAGAGTAGCAAGGGTCCTAGCGATAAAGTTCTGAACTGGTGGAACTAAGGAATGTAGCTTGTCTGAACATTTGCCATGGAAATAGCGATAGAGTAGCAAGGGAACTAGCGGTAAAGGTCTGAACTGGTGGAACTAAGGATTGTCGATCGTCTGAACATTTGCCATGGAAATAGCGATAGAGTAGCAAGGGACCTAGCGATAAAGTTCTGAACTGGTGGAACTAAGGAATGTAGCTTGTCTGAACATTTGCCATGGAAATAGCGATAGAGTAGCAAGGGACCTAGCGGTAAAGGTCTGAACTGGTTGAACTAAGGAATGTCGATCGTCTGAACATTTGCCATGGAAATAGCGATAGAGTAGCAAGGGTCCTAGCGATAAAGTTCTGAACTGGTGGAACTAAGGAATGTAGCTTGTCTGAACATTTGCCATGGAAATAGCGATAGAGTAGCAAGGGACCTAGCGGTAAAGGTCTGAACTGGTGGAACTAAGGATTGTCGATCGTCTGAACATTTGCCATGGAAATAGCGATAGAGTAGCAAGGGACCTAGCGATAAAGTTCTGAACTGGTGGAACTAAGGAATGTAGCTTGTCTGAACATTTGCCATGGAAATAGCGATAGAGTAGCAAGGGACCTAGCGGTAAAGGTCTGAACTGGTGGAACTAAGGATTGTAGATCGTCTGAACATTTGCCATGGAAATAGCGATAGAGTAGCAAGGGTCCTAGCGATAAAGTTCTGAACTGGTGGAACTAAGGAATGTAGCTTGTCTGAACATTTGCCATGGAAATAGCGATAGAGTAGCAAGGGAACTATCGGTAAAGGTCTGAACTGGTGGAACTAAGGATTGTCGATCGTCTGAACATTTGCCATGGAAATAGCGATAGAGTAGCAAGGGACCTAGCGATAAAGTTCTGAACTGGTGGAACTAAGGAATGTAGCTTGTCTGAACATTTGCCATGGAAATAGCGATAGAGTAGCAAGGGACCTAGCGGTAAAGGTCTGAACTGGTGGAACTAAGGATTGTCGATCGTCTGAACATTTGCCATGGAAATAGCGATAGAGTAGCAAGGGACCTAGCGATAAAGTTCTGAACTGGTGGAACTAAGGAATGTAGCTTGTCTGAACATTTGCCATGGAAATAGCGATAGAGTAGCAAGGGACCTAGCGGTAAAGGTCTGAACTGGTGGAACTAAGGATTGTCGATCGTCTGAACATTTGCCATGGAAATAGCGATAGAGTAGCAAGGGACCTAGCGGTAAAGGTCTGAACTGGTGGAACTAAGGATTGTCGATCGTCTGAACATTTGCCATGGAAATAGCGATAGAGTAGCAAGGGTCCTAGCGATAAAGTTCTGAACTGGTGGAACTAAGGAATGTAGCTTGTCTGAACATTTGCCATGGAAATAGCGATAGAGTAGCAAGGGAACTAGCGGTAAAGGTCTGAACTGGTGGAACTAAGGAATGTAGCTCGTCTGAACATTTGCCATGGAAATAGCGATAGAGTAGCAAGGGTCCTAGCGGTAAAGGTCTGAACTGGTGGAACTAAGGAATGTAGCTCGTCTGAACATTTGCCATGGAAATAGCGGTAGAGTAGCAAGGGACCTAGCGGTAAAGGTCTGAACTGGTGGAACTAAGGAAAGTAGCTTGTCTGAACATTTGCCATGGAAATAGCGATAGAGTAGCAAGGGACCTAGCAGTAAAGGTCTGAACTGGTGGAACTAAGGATTGTAGATCGTCTGAACATTTGCCATGGAAATAGCGATAGAGTAGCAAGGGACCTAGCGGTAAAGGTCTGAACTGCTGGAACTAAGGAATGTAGCTTGTCTGAACATTTGCCATGGAAATAGCGATAGAGTAGCAAGGGACCTAGCGGTAAAGGTCTGAACTGCTGGAACTAAGGAATGTAGCTTGTCTGAACATTTGCCATGGAAATAGCGATAGAGTAGCAAGGGACCTAGCGGTAAAGGTCTGAACTGGTGGAACTAAGGATTGTAGATCGTCTGAACATTTGCCATGGAAATAGCGATAGAGTAGCAAGGGACCTAGCTGTAAAGGTCTGAACTGGTGGAACTAAGGATTGTAGATCGTCTGAACATTTGCCATGGAAATAGCGATAGAGTAGCAAGGGACCTAGCGATAAAGGTCTGAACTGGTGGAACTAAGGAATGTAGCTTGTCTGAACATTTGCCATGGAAATAGCGATAGAGTAGCAAGGGTCCTAGCGGTAAAGGTCTGAACTGGTGGAACTAAGGATTGTAGCTCGTCTGAACATTTGCCATGGAAATAGCGATAGAGTAGCAAGGGACCTAGCGGTAAAGGTCTGAACTGGTGGAACTAAGGATTGTAGATCGTCTGAACATTTGCCATGGAAATAGCGATAGAGTAGCAAGGGTCCTAGCGATAAAGTTCTGAACTGGTGGAACTAAGGAATGTAGCTTGTCTGAACATTTGCCATGGAAATAGCGATAGAGTAGCAAGGGAACTAGCGGTAAAGGTCTGAACTGGTGGAACTAAGGATTGTCGATCGTCTGAACATTTGCCATGGAAATAGCGATAGAGTAGCAAGGGACCTAGCGATAAAGTTCTGAACTGGTGGAACTAAGGAATGTAGCTTGTCTGAACATTTGCCATGGAAATAGCGATAGAGTAGCAAGGGACCTAGCGGTAAAGGTCTGAACTGGTTGAACTAAGGAATGTCGATCGTCTGAACATTTGCCATGGAAATAGCGATAGAGTAGCAAGGGTCCTAGCGATAAAGTTCTGAACTGGTGGAACTAAGGAATGTAGCTTGTCTGAACATTTGCCATGGAAATAGCGATAGAGTAGCAAGGGACCTAGCGGTAAAGGTCTGAACTGGTGGAACTAAGGATTGTCGATCGTCTGAACATTTGCCATGGAAATAGCGATAGAGTAGCAAGGGACCTAGCGATAAAGTTCTGAACTGGTGGAACTAAGGAATGTAGCTTGTCTGAACATTTGCCATGGAAATAGCGATAGAGTAGCAAGGGACCTAGCGGTAAAGGTCTGAACTGGTGGAACTAAGGATTGTAGCTTGTCTGAACATTTGCCATGGAAATAGCGATAGAGTAGCAAGGGTCCTAGCGATAAAGTTCTGAACTGGTGGAACTAAGGAATGTAGCTTGTCTGAACATTTGCCATGGAAATAGCGATAGAGTAGCAAGGGTCCTAGCGATAAAGTTCTGAACTGGTGGAACTAAGGAATGTAGCTTGTCTGAACATTTGCCATGGAAATAGCGATAGAGTAGCAAGGGAACTATCGGTAAAGGTCTGAACTGGTGGAACTAAGGATTGTCGATCGTCTGAACATTTGCCATGGAAATAGCGATAGAGTAGCAAGGGACCTAGCGATAAAGTTCTGAACTGGTGGAACTAAGGAATGTAGCTTGTCTGAACATTTGCCATGGAAATAGCGATAGAGTAGCAAGGGACCTAGCGGTAAAGGTCTGAACTGGTGGAACTAAGGATTGTCGATCGTCTGAACATTTGCCATGGAAATAGCGATAGAGTAGCAAGGGACCTAGCGATAAAGTTCTGAACTGGTGGAACTAAGGAATGTAGCTTGTCTGAACATTTGCCATGGAAATAGCGATAGAGTAGCAAGGGAACTAGCGGTAAAGGTCTGAACTGGTGGAACTAAGGAATGTAGCTCGTCTGAACATTTGCCATGGAAATAGCGATAGAGTAGCAAGGGACCTAGCGGTAAAGGTCTGAACTGGTGGAACTAAGGAATGTAGCTCGTCTGAACATTTGCCATGGAAATAGCGGTAGAGTAGCAAGGGACCTAGCGGTAAAGGTCTGAACTGGTGGAACTAAGGAAAGTAGCTTGTCTGAACATTTGCCATGGAAATAGCGATAGAGTAGCAAGGGACCTAGCAGTAAAGGTCTGAACTGGTGGAACTAAGGATTGTAGATCGTCTGAACATTTGCCATGGAAATAGCGATAGAGTAGCAAGGGACCTAGCGGTAAAGGTCTGAACTGCTGGAACTAAGGAATGTAGCTTGTCTGAACATTTGCCATGGAAATAGCGATAGAGTAGCAAGGGACCTAGCGGTAAAGGTCTGAACTGCTGGAACTAAGGAATGTAGCTTGTCTGAACATTTGCCATGGAAATAGCGATAGAGTAGCAAGGGACCTAGCGGTAAAGGTCTGAACTGGTGGAACTAAGGATTGTAGATCGTCTGAACATTTGCCATGGAAATAGCGATAGAGTAGCAAGGGACCTAGCTGTAAAGGTCTGAACTGGTGGAACTAAGGATTGTAGATCGTCTGAACATTTGCCATGGAAATAGCGATAGAGTAGCAAGGGACCTAGCGATAAAGGTCTGAACTGGTGGAACTAAGGAATGTAGCTTGTCTGAACATTTGCCATGGAAATAGCGATAGAGTAGCAAGGGTCCTAGCGGTAAAGGTCTGAACTGGTGGAACTAAGGATTGTAGCTCGTCTGAACATTTGCCATGGAAATAGCGATAGAGTAGCAAGGGACCTAGCGGTAAAGGTCTGAACTGGTGGAACTAAGGATTGTAGCTCGTCTGAACATTTGCCATGGAAATAGCGATAGAGTAGCAAGGGACCTAGCGATAAAGGTCTGAACTGGTGGAAGTAAGGAATGTAGCTTGTCTGAACATTTGGCATGGAAATAGCGATAGAGTAGCAAGGGACCTAGCGGTAAACGTCTGAACTGGTGGAACTAAGGAATGTAGCTCGTCTGAACATTTGCCATGGAAATAGCGATAGAATAGCAAGGGACCTAGCGGTAAAGGTCAGAACTGGTGGAACTAAGGAATGTAGCTTGTGGGAACATTTGCCATGGAAATAGCGATAGAGTAGCAAGGGACCTAGCGGTAAAGGTCTGAACTGGTGGAACTAAGGAATGTAGCTCGTCTGAACATTTGCCATGGAAATAGCGATAGAGTAGCAAGGGACCTAGCGGTAAAGGTCTGAACTGGTGGAACTAAGGATTGTCGCTCGTCTGAACATTTGCCATGGAAATAGCGATAGAGTAGCAAGGGACCTAGCGGTAAAGGTCTGAACTGCTGGAACTAAGGAATGTAGCTTGTCTGAACATTTGCCATGGAAATAGCGATAGAGTAGCAAGGGACCTAGCGGTAAAGGTCTGAACTCGTGGAACTAAGGAATGTAGCTTGTCTGAACATTTGCCATGGAAATAGCGATAGAGTAGCAAGGGACCTAGCGGTAAATGTCTGAACGGGTGGAACTAAGGAATGTAGCTTGTCTGAACATTTGCCATGGAAAAAGCGATAGAGTAGCAAGGGAACTAACGATAAAGGTCTGAACTGGTGGAACTAAGGAATGTAGCTTGTCTGAACATTTGCCATTGCAATAGCGATAGAGTAGCAAGGGACCTAGCGGTAAAGGTCTGAACTGGTGGAACTTAGGAATGTAGCCTGTCTGAACATTAGCCATGGAAATAGCGATAGAGTAGCAAGCAACCTTGCGATAAAGGTCTGAACTGGTGGAACTATGGAATGTAGCTTGTCTGAACATTTGCCATGGAAATAGCGATAGAGTAGCAATGGACCTAGCGGTAAAGGTCTGAACTGGTGGAACTAAGGATTGTAGCTCGTCTGAACATTTGCCATGGAAATATTGATAGAGTAGGAATGGACTTAGCTGTGAAGGTCTGAACTGGTGGAACTAAGGAATGTAGCTCGTCTGAACATTTGCCATGGAAATAGCGATAGAGTAGCAAGGGACCTAGCGGTAAAGGTCTGAACTGGTGGAACTAAGGATTGTCGCTCGTCTGAACATTTGCCATGGAAATAGCGATAGAGTAGCAAGGGACCTAGCGGTAAAGGTCTGAACTGCTGGAACTAAGGAATGTAGCTTGTCTGAACATTTGCCATGGAAATAGCGATAGAGTAGCAAGGGACCTAGCGGTAAAGGTCTGAACTCGTGGAACTAAGGAATGTAGCTTGTCTGAACATTTGCCATGGAAATAGCGATAGAGTAGCAAGGGACCTAGCGGTAAATGTCTGAACGGGTGGAACTAAGGAATGTAGCTTGTCTGAACATTTGCCATGGAAAAAGCGATAGAGTAGCAAGGGAACTAACGATAAAGGTCTGAACTGGTGGAACTAAGGAATGTAGCTTGTCTGAACATTTGCCATTGCAATAGCGATAGAGTAGCAAGGGACCTAGCGGTAAAGGTCTGAACTGGTGGAACTTAGGAATGTAGCCTGTCTGAACATTAGCCATGGAAATAGCGATAGAGTAGCAAGCAACCTTGCGATAAAGGTCTGAACTGGTGGAACTATGGAATGTAGCTTGTCTGAACATTTGCCATGGAAATAGCGATAGAGTAGCAATGGACCTAGCGGTAAAGGTCTGAACTGGTGGAACTAAGGATTGTAGCTCGTCTGAACATTTGCCATGGAAATATTGATAGAGTAGGAATGGACTTAGCTGTGAAGGTCTGAACTGGTGGAACTAAGGATTGTAGCTCGTCTGAACATTTGCCGTGGAAATAGCGATAGAGTAGGGTGTGACTAGAAAAGTTTCGTTTATGGGAAGGGGTTGTAGAATTGAAAACGCTTTTGAATTCTATCAA
>OZ038507.1:84713739-84718739 GCA_964036315.1 Acanthosepion esculentum
GGGGTATGTTGCTGTATAGGCTACTAATGTCAAAAGTTGTCATAAGCGTTCCCGGATCCACCTTTTGTGGTATGCAGCTAAGGAAATGTATATCGTCTCTGATGTGACTTTTAATTTGCTTAGTATATGGTTTCAATATTATGTCTATTAGGTTACTGAGTTTGCTAGTTGGACAGGCTGGTCCTGCTACTATTGGTCTGAATGTAAGGTCACTGGGGTTTGGGATGCTAATGTATTCAGATTTTTGTGTCTGTATAGCTGCTTTTATTTCACGTGATTTGTGAATTTGAGGTAGTCCGTAGAAATTGCTTGTTTTTGGTACAAAGTTTATTAGGAATTCCTTCTCTTTTTTTTTGTTAATATTTTATTATGTGTTGTGCAGTTTTGTAATTTTTGATATAATGTTTTTGTCTAGGTTAGTGTCAATTAATTTATAGTTGTTCCTATCGTCTAGTGTTTCTAGAATTTTTGTTTTATAGTATGTTCTGTCCATGATCACTATGGCGCTACCTTTATCTGCTTCTTTTATAATTATGTTATTATTTTTTCAGATGCTCCCTAAGGCTTTCGATCCTAGCTAGAGGCAACCGGACGTCTAGCCAAATTGATGAGTTGTGATACAGCGAAACAGTCTGTCTGTGGATGACAATATATATGCTCCTGAAAAATTTATTTTGGTTGAGCTCTCTGGGGAGGAAGTGTGAGTTTGTAAACAGTGACTATTACTGCTAATAATGCAAGACACTTCGCTAAAGCGAATCGAGTTCTCTCAGTCACTCTGTGTTTATCTAAAAATAAATACGCTTAAGTTCACCTTCATCCTTGCCGTGTACACCAACAGCTTAGAGATATAATCTCCGACTGACGCCAATTCAGCCGGGTTTCGATCCTAGCTAGAAGCAACCGGACATCTAGCCACACTGATGAGCTGTGATACAGCGAAAGAATCTGTCTGTGAATGAAAATATATATATATATATATATATATATATATATATATATATATTAAATAAAAACAGACCACTTTAAGGTTCCATATAATAAATTATTTCACCACAGCCCTTTTTATTTAAATTATTAGCTCTGATTTACATTGAGCTCTCTGGATTTTATCCTCCTTGGGTCTACCCATACGGATTACCTAGTTTTTCGTAAACTAAATATATATATATATCACTTGACAAGACACAAGAAGTGTTGAAACAAAATGGCTACTTTTGTCGTGATTTTATAACATATTTATGTTGTAATATTCAAATAAATAATTATATATATATATATATATATATATATATATATATATATATATATATATATATATATATATATATATATATATATATATAGATAATTAGTAGGGTTAATTCCAAGGAGGGCATTAATCCAAAGAGTGCTCAATGTAAGCAACAGAGTAATATAATAATGAGTACAGACGATCCTTAAAAATCCATTCGGTTATAATTTATTTCATGAATTTAGAAATATTCACCTCTTCAGACCGAAGTTTTTTAATAAATAGAGTCAATTTATCCAGACGAAAGGGAAAGGGAGAGGAAAAAAGAAAAGAAAAAAAAAATTTAATATTAAAAGTGGCGAAAATTTAGATGGCTTTCTAAAGGTATTTTTATTTTATTAGATGGCTTTCTTCTTTTAATATAACATTTTTTCCTATTCTTTTTTCCTCTTTTTCCTCTCCTCATATATATATATATATATATACATTATATGAAATTTTTCAATAGCATGGTTGATTCTTGCTGTGAGCATTGTTGTGTGACTCAATAAACTAATGTCTTGGTTACGGACGTCGTATTGACAAGAGGGAGTCGCCTGTAAATACGGTTTTATTATCGGAACAATTGCTATTATTGGGAGTGAATAGGAAGAAAAACTGGATCGAGTGACTGAAAAGACTGAAGAAAAGCGGCGTCGGTACGCTGGTAAAGCAAAAGAGGAACAGAGAAAGAGAGAAGGGCACGAGTAGATGGGAGAAATGTAATTTAGAAAAAAAAATGATTGATAATTTTTTTTTTTTACGGTTTAATAATCTTTTGCGGATATTTAAAATCAGAAAACATTTTTAGATTGTAAGAACTTTTTAGAGGAAATAATGATTTACTAATACAAGTACTACTAATTATCCCATCGGTTAAAGATTAAAGATCGGCCTTCATCCAAAGATGACGCTGTGTACATGATGGAACTAGACATGTATTCAGTACTATGAAATATTTCCAAAGAACCCAAATTGCAAATAACAGAATCGGTGACATATTCAATCAGGGTAACGCGTGTATCCTTTTTTTTTTTTTTTTGACAGGCAGCTATTGTCACAATTTTGATAGGAACTTTTTACCATATTCAGCAGATATTGCAACGTTCGATTTTTCTGTTCTTTATAAAACTGAAAATGGAAGAGCAGTTCTGTGCTAAAAAAAAGGCCAAAGTTATCAGAGAATGGACAATTTTTCTTATCATTTCACCGAAAGCAAGGCAATAAAGCCACTAAGACACAAGCGGTTACTGAGTGTTAGAGAATGAGAAAAATATGTTATTAGCTTAAAAGCCGCTCGATAGGGCGGCATTTAAAATAGTTCCCGAGGAGGGCTCTTGATTGAACTTTTATCGTAATAGGTAGGGAGGAGTATATGCGATAGGCAACAATAAATTACAGAAGAACTCAAAACTGATTGCTGATTTTTAGTATTGCATAAATATTTAAGCTTACCTTTTAAAAGTTCAACGATAATTCTTCTGCCGCTATTTAATTTAACGACAATTTGATGTACATAGGTCCTTACTTTCCGTACAAATAATTATTTTTATTTCATGGGTGACTTTCACTGGATTTCGCACTTAATTTTGATTATTCCCAAATTTATTTCCAAGTTATAAAAATTGTTATCGGACAAAAAAATTTTCACAAAAAATTCCGTAAAAAAATCCCTGAAAACAATCGCAGTCATGAAAATTTATGAATCCCAAATTTCAGGATTTACAGCCCGGAATGTTTTTTAATTTGCTCACGGGGTTGGCCTGATTCCAAGATGGTGTCATATGTTGGGCTACGGCCTCTAGGAGTAAAGTTGAAAAAGTGTGACATTCTCATTTATTATATAGAAAGAGAGAGGACATAGAAAGAGAAGAACTAAGAAGACAAAAGATAACGATTGACACTGAATTTAAATCTTTGAAGACCAAACTTGGCTGTGAAGCATGAAGCCGGAAGAAATTGCCTGAACAGTCTACCCCGGTGGACGAAATGAAGGGTTCTGTTCGAAATTCCAGTCACCTGAAGAAGGCCGGAGCGTACAACGGCTGAAAGGTTGTCGATATGGGAATGAAGATGAGAATAATAGTCCAAATAATGTAAATAATATAAGTAGTCATAAAACCTTATTTCAGAGACATAGACAAATAAAAGAAATTCTATTTATTTCTAGTAACTTTCTAACGAAGAATTACTCCGAAACGTAGAAAAGATACAATTTTGGAGGAAAATAAACTTTATTGCTGATATTAAAATTTTGGTTCTTTATCGTCAGGTGTTTGTTGACCTAGGTAAACTTCAGGAAATTTCGAACAGAATCCTTTATTTAATCTACGGGGGTAGATTGATCTCGTTCAGTTGAACAGGTCTAGTCTAATTCTTATTTAATAATGTTCAGTTATTGCTTGCCCTTTTCCAATTATTTCGACCGGTCAATTCATGTGGGGGTGTGCGTCAACCTCTCTCTGTTACACAGGTACACACAACTCGACCTAGGAACTGAACTCACTTTTACAACAACCGAAAGTTTGTGATAAGTACAAAGATGGGGAGAATAGTCCGCATGTACATAATATAAATAATTATAACACCTGAGCCCAGAAATTCAGACAAATAACCTTGATAAAACCAGACACATAATACTCTATATTATTAAATGGGACTAAGTCCAACAATTATTTTAATATATTTTCTGTTTATACGTTGTTTTTTTTTATAGATACAAATATTTAAGTAAATGCTCTGTTTATAATAAACAGTATACTACATTTACCGGCTTAAACCATCATATAGCCTGACGTGCTATACCATTTAGCTACAGAGAAAGCGTCTAGTTAACAAAGTCAAATTACTGTTTTTAAACAACAAATTTCCCCAAGATTTTTCTCGAACTCTCATATCTGCTTCAAGAGTATGTTAACGTAAACTATTGATATCACATATTATGAAATGGACTAAGCCCGACAAATATTTTAATATACTTTCTATTTATACATTCTTTTTTTATAGATACAAATATTTAAGTAAAATCTATGTTTATAATAAACAGTATTAACTACATTTACCGGCCTGAATGTCCGAAAAATTTCATAGAAAATATGTGTCCTCCGACAGGAATCGAACCTGTATCCTGCGGAACCGTCATATAGCCTGACGTGCTATATCATTTAGCTACAGGGGAAGCGTCTGGTTAGTATATTACTATGTATCAACTCAATAGCTACTACAAAGGGAAATAATTGATGCAGATACAAAAAATATAAAATTTGTTGCAATTACTTGAAAAGCAATAAGAGATCTAATTAATAGAACGCAAAATAAGAACACCATTAAACCTGAAGCAGATGTCACAAAAATAAACAGTTGAAACATTTAGGAATTTGAATATAAATCCAGATGAACACAAAAATACAGGGTGTCCATAAAGTTCGTGTGCACTTTAAAAAATTTATAACTTTATTTGTATTTGCGATAGAAATATTCTGTAAAAAATGTTATAAAGTTTAATGTACCTAGTTTTAAGTATAGCTAAAATAACTAATGTGATTCCAGGCATTACTGTAAATCAGTTGGCAAATGTTTTCCGTGAACTGCAAAATCGTATTACCCTTTGTATTGCTAATGATGGAGGACATGAGCTGTGATAAACAGGGTGTCCATAAAGTGCGTGTGCACTTTAAAAAAATTATAACTTTATTTGTATTTGCGATAGAAATAATTTGTAAAAAGG
>OZ038507.1:84723739-84858739 GCA_964036315.1 Acanthosepion esculentum
TATAAGGACTTCTAATACAGATAGAAGCTTACATTTTTTTATAATTTTTCAACGTAGTCTACCAGCACTGTCACACACTTTTCCCATCTGTGCACAAGCTTCCGTATTCCCTCAGCGTAAAAATCTTTGGACTGATGTCTCAGCCAGTCGCTCACAACACTTTTGACTTCATCATCACTTTTAAATTCCGTGCCTCTCGTGAACGCTTTCAAGGGACCAAACAGGTGAAAAGTCTGAAGGGACAAGGTCTGGGCTGTAATGGGGATGAGGGAGCAGTTCCCAGCCCAGCTCGTTGATGGTCTGCACCGTTTGGGCTGCTGTGTGAGTCCTTGCGTTGTCATGATGCAAGATGACTCCTTCTGACTGATGACCCCAGCGTTTGTCCCAACAGATAAGCTCAAAGTCCTTGCAATGTTATCCACTGTCACCCGTCTGTCAGAGCGAATGAGCTCATTGACTGATTCGATCATCTCAGGAGACCTCACTTCTGTAGGCCTCCCAGGCCTGTCTTCATCCTCAACACTGCTCCGCCCTTCTTTAAACATTTTAGCCCACTTGTAGACATTTTTTGGCTGAAACATGTGGCACCATACACAGTTGACATTCTCCTATGAATTTCAACTGGTTTGCACCCTTCAGCAACCAAAAACTTGATAACTGACCGCTGTTCAATCCTGGAGCATGCTTCTTGGTCGGCCATCTTTGTTAATCGCCAAAACTCTCAAAGTTTTTTTTTAATCTGCAAAAGAAATTAAATCCATGTGAAAAAAAGTAAAACAAAAAAAATAAAATAAAAAAGAGTAAGCTTCTATCTGTATTAGAAGTCCTTATACCAGAAAAGTCAACTTATTTATTGAATGACCCTCGTATTTAGAGATCCTTGATAAAATCCAAAGAATCTGCAATGTTATTTCTCTGGACCTGGCATTTTGGCTTCACCGTTGTAATCTAGCTTCCCTAGGTTTTTTTGTACACCTTGTGCAAATTAATTATACAGGAAGATGGAGAGGGCCATGATCACCTACACCCTTGTGCAAATTAATAAAAAAACGAATAAATCCGTTACTATTTACATTTTTTCTTATTTTTCCAATGAAACATGACCCAGTACACATGTTAGTACTTCATATGTCCATTCCACAAAGACGTTCCTTGCTGATTGACTACAGATCCTTGATTGGATTTAAATCAGGAGAGTTTTCAGGCCAGTCTATATGTAAACAGAATGAGATAGATAGATAGATAGATAGATATATCTTGAACACATTAATAACAAAACGAATAATTCCGTTATTATTTACTTTTTTCATATTTTTCCAATGAAACATGACACTGTGCGCATGTTAGTACTTTGTATGTACATTCCATGAAGTCGTTCCTTGCAGATTGATCACAGATTCTCGATTGGATTTAAATCGGTAAAGTTTCTGGGCCAGTCTCTAGTACTTTGATTTGCTCACTGGTAAGGCTTGCCAGTGTGTTCATGCAGCGTTACAATTTTCATACACTTTGGAGTAACGTCCATCACAGACAATGGCCGTAGGACAACTAATCGACAGTCGAGACAATAGTGTCTGGATGTGCTGAAAATCTGATGCATTCACGGATGACGCAGTATTTTTCAAGGCCAAACAAATTTCATCATACACCCCGAAAATAGATTCATATTACTGCACACCACTGCAAATGACCTTATCTGAGAAAAAAAAGAAGTCGATTACACCCTGTCACTCCAGTGGGTCTAAAACTGACCGTATGGTGAAAGAAAGTAAACTAAAGCAGTTATTTCAATTAATTTGCATAAGGGTGTATCAATACATTCATGGTAATTGTTCTCATGAACTTTCCTCTGTGGTTTTCTTCTCTTCGGAAAAGAAATCAGAGAGTACGAGATGGTGACAAGTGCCAAGATCAACCGCGTTAAGTCTGTTGGCTTGCGGTTGGACGCGTGGAAGGGAGTTTCTCTTCCTCAGCCTTTCCTCTGGACGGACGGGATGATCAAGATATTCGGCGTCTGGTTCGGTCCCGATCTCCTTTTGGAAATGAATTGGTCGGAGATTCGGGAGAAGGCCGAGGTCGCAGTTCGTTTGTGGTCCCGGAGAAATATTTCCTTAAATTGGAGGGCGATAGTATGTGCCTCGCACATCTACCTGATCTTCCTTTATCGACTCTCCGTGCTTCCACGCCCGTATGCCATACTAATGCAATTAGTTAGGGTCTTGTTCTCCTTGTAGGAAGGCAAGCCTCCCAAGGTAGTTCGGGAGATCTGTTACCTCCACCCTTCTGAAGGCGGTCTGGGTAGGCCTAACGTTTGGATTCGTCAATATATGCTTCGCATCGCGTTCCTTGATCGAGTGTGTCACCAATCGGATGGTTAGGGCGAATTCTGGAAGGAAGACGCCGGTAAGAACATCCCATCTCTGAGAAATGTGCGTTCATGCGAGGAAGAGTTCCGCCGTTTACCTCGAGGTGAGTGCTTCTCCTGCCGTGAATGTCGGATTGCTCTCAAGCGCCTCTTACGGGCGACGCTTGGTCTCTCAGATGTTCAGGCGTTGTCTCGCAAGGCATTATATTATGTGTTAGTGAGGTGTCCGTTCGAGATGATCTAATAGACGCGCTCGGTCTTACAAAGCAGGAGGCTCGCTCTATATGGCCTTGGGCGCCTGGATGAAAATGATTCACTAATTATGAGGGATTACTCACTTGGCTGATGATTCTAGAGGCCCTCTGTATTGGCAAAAGACTCTGTTCGGCAAGCTTGGAAGAATCTTCAAACGTTCGCTGAAGCGTGGCGGTGGTAACGCCTTTTTTCACTGCAGGGTCGTAGTCCTGTTGTGCAGAATTATTGCAGATATCATGGTTCGTGTGTTTTTCGTCTTTGAGGCCAGTTCTGTCTGCAAGTTGACGAATGTTGAACATTGTGTCCTTTTGCTTGCTAGCCGTTATGTGAGTCGTGATATGGACTACACGTAAGAATGAATGATCTTGTAATTTAAGCATCAGCTTAAAGTCAAGATTAGGAGGGCTCCCCCCATTAGAATTTGGCAAAAGGTCTGTGAGTCTTGTGCGTATCTGTCGATTTAGAGTGGCATTTTGATGCCTGTTAGGCATTAGGATATTGTTCTAAATGGATTGAACATTGGCAACCCCGTCCAAAATTAGGTTAGTTTAGGGTTGTTTTTGTCTTTAGTTTATTTTTTCAAAGTTTATCTGTTTGATTTCTCGCTGTACGAAACTTTTTCTGAAAATCATCTTAGATTTATAAATTGTGATTGGTGGCGGGTGGAAGGGGAGTGAGGTGTTGAACATAGAGGAAAAAAGGGTTGTAGGACCAGGGGTGGGGGCGGTGTTAGGGTTGAGGTATGTGGTGCACCAGGACTGTGGGGGACACAATTTGCCAATAAAAGCATAAAAAAAGAAAAAGTGAGAGGAAAGAAATAGCTAAAAAAAGGTTATTAAAGAACTCTTTTACAAAAATCATTGTTAGTAAATTGGGGGTGCGTAAAAAAAAATTTTAGTAAAAAAATACCAAAACACCAAACATAAAATGAAAAGGGTAAAAAAATACAAAAATAGATGCGTTGCGTATCGAGATAGGATCAAAGTGTAAAAAGTCAATAAAAATAAAATAAAGTAAAATAAGAGAAAAAAATAGGGAAAAAACAGTACAAAAACTAGGGGATAAGGAATTCTTTTGGAAAATCATTGTTAGAAATAATTTTATATTATTGTTGAAATAAAAGCGTAACATATATATATATATATATATATATATATATATATATATATATATATATATATATATATATATATTATAAATTAATTGATTTAAAATGTGTTTTTTTCGCTACACAGTGATAACCAAGTTTCAAAAATGGAAGCTGAAGCCTTCGAATTTAATTTTGTTATTAAACTAAAGACATTAGTTATATATATATATATATATATATATATATATATATATATATATATATAGGTAAAATGAGAACAAATGGAGTATAATTCCACTGTATGTAACATTTAATTTAAAAGAGGGCTCAAGTTTAACATCGCCTGAGGAGATACATGTATGATGTCGAAACATAACTGCCATTATGTAGCGATTTTTAACATGTTTTAATATCCTAAAAATAAATTATATATATATATATATATATATATATATATATATATATATATATATATATATATATATATATATATATATATATAATTTGTGTATTTAGGCAGCAATCCTTCTTTCATGCACATTTCATTGAATACGACAGACCAGGTACTTTTATTTAGTTTTTTATACAATTTCTCATGCGATCTAATAATTTTTTTCTTTTCGGATGATAAATTATATAAAAACTGTCCGAATGTTCTTTTTATCCGAGCGCTTTCGGCTATACATTTAGCCATTTTCAAGGATTAAATATTTTAACAGTTAAATAAGAAATAGTTTGTTGTATGTATGTTTATATTGTGTCCATGTTCAAAGTTAATCCTTCAAAATGGCTAAATGTATAGCCGAAAGCGCTCGGATAAAAAGAACATTCGGACAGTTTTTATATAATTTATCATGCGAAAAGAAAATAATTATTAGATCGCATGAGAAATAGTGTAAAAACTAAAATAAAAGCACCTTGTCTGTCGTATTCAATGAAATGTGCATATATATATATATATATATATATATATATATATATATATATATATATATATATATATGAAGATTGTACGTGCGCACGAAACCGAAAGTTTCGGTGAAATCTAAGAACACCACGTAAAGTTCGAAATAGTCTCCCCTCCTCAGGTTTTGAATTCAGGGTTGTCATTCTCTCAGAGTGTTATTTAATTCATGACTGTCAGGAAAAACGATATCCTCACACCTCCCATTTGGACGGAAGTTAACGTAACTAACTCGGTTGTTACACTACCATCATATATGTTATCCCGGATGTAAGATATAGATAGATAGTCACGCATGCACTTAACATACATGCATACATACATAAATATATATATATATATATATATATATATATATATATATATATATATATATATATATATATATATATATATATATATATATACAGGGTGTCCATAAAGTTCGTGTGCACTTTAAAAATTTATAACTTTATTTGTATTTGCGATAGAAATAATTTGTAAAAAGGATTAGAAAGAAGTAAATCTATATTTTTTTTAGGTTTTATTGAAATTTTATTTAAGTTTCCACATGTCCTCCATCATTAGCAATGCAAAAGGTAATACGATTTTGCAGTTCACGGAAAACATTTGCCAACTGATTTACAGTAATGCCTGAAATCACATTAGTTATTTTAGCTATACTTAAAACTAGGTACATTAAAGTTTATAACATTTTTTTTACAGATTATTTCTATCGCAAATACAAATAATTATAATTTTTTTAAAGTGCACACGAACTTTATGAACGCCCTGTATATATGAAAAGTGTATATATATATATATATATATATATATATATATGTGTGTGTGTGTGTGTGTGTGTGTGTGTGTGCAATATATTATATATATTATTTATATATTATATGCGCGGTACTTATTGGAAAGCGCTCAATATCAGCGATAGAGCTAACATATTTAGTTGGATTGATGTGAGTTTGTGACCCTATCAATCTAACTATATATATATATATATATATTTATATATATATATATATATATATATATATATATATATATATATATATAAGCGTCTGTGTATGTTTAGATTGAGGCGCTGAGAGAACAAATCGGCTATGAGAATTCATTTATGAACAGCAGATTGGGTCATTGAGGAGAAGAATCGATACAGATAAATGAGTGCCGGCAGACGGTTAGCCACTGACTGACAAGTAAACGATTTTGCCTGCACTGTCGCAGTTTACAAGCCTTCATAATTCAGTTCGGCCGGCGTCGGAAGCGGCCGACAGAAAAAAAAGAGGCCCAATATCAGAGAACTCGAGTCAGCGTTACTCATATTTCTGAAGTGTTTTCGATCTGTCTCCTTCTCTGTCTCTCTGTCTCTCTCTTTCTTTCTTTCTTTCTTTCTTTCTTTCTTTCTTTCTATCTATCTATCTATCTATCTATCCGTGTTCCTATTTCTCTCGATATACACATAATGTTTACGGGAATATTTTTCAACCCGCATTTAAACTATTTAAGCCTCGGAGATTTTGCAAACGGGAAAATACAAGAGAAAAAACCATTTGCCTTCCTTTCGGGTTTATTTTGAAGCATAAAGTTTATGTTAAAAATGGAAACTGCTATTCAAATAATTGCGTTAATGACTCACAACTACAAGTTCATTTGATGCGGAAACTCCAAATTGCATTAATGCCCCAGAAAGGAGCCCGGATTTTACGAATGCATTATGGACTGCATCTAGAAAAAGCAATTAAATGTTGCTATACCAAAACAAAAAAGTTACTTTTAATGGAAACTTGAATTGCAGACTTTCTTCTTCAAACCAGAAACTTGCTTCATGTTTAGAGAGTAAGCAAGACTAAAGATCAACTTATGGCGTTTCTCAGAAATCACCATTGGTACAGACGATCTCGTACAAATATCGTTGCTACGGAAAGGAAGACTGTTTTTTTAAAGTTTTTTTTTTACATTAGTTTGGACCGTTGGATACTTTTAAAGTGACCGTACGCTGATATTACAATACAGCTGATCTCATGAGGAAGGAAAGCTTTTGAAAATTTACATTTTCGTAGTTAATTATTACTTAATTTATATTGTCGTCTAAATTTATAGATTTCGCGTTTGAGTCAATTAACAAAAACAATGAACACCTCGAAAAAATGTTATTGCAAACACGTTAAAATGATGTAAAGATATAATGCAATTTCGAGCAAAGAATTGCATATACAGTGTAACCCGGATATAAGAGACCCTGATATAAGAGAAACCCGGATATAAGAGCGGTTTTTCTCTGGTCCCCAATTAGAGCATGTGTTAATAAAACAAAATAGACCAAACCCGGATATAAGAGACTTCTTCTCCGGTCCCGACAACTCTCTTATATCCGGGTTACACTGTATTATAATACAGTCCTATTTAAAAATAAAATCCTAACTCCATTCTAACTAAATCCTATATTCATATAGCTTAAAATATAGTACACTATATAGTTTAGTACTCATAAAACAATTACGATATACCTTATACATATCCAAATATACATAATACAATTGCAACATAAACACAAATACTGTATTTCTTAAAACATACAGATCTAAGAGTTATACGAAGACGCGAGACGACGATCACGTGGGTCAGGTAAACGTATGACTAAGATGATATTTCTTTGCGAACAGTTAAAATATTTAAGCGAGTGACTTGATTAGAAGATAAGTTTTTCTTTCTTTAAAAAACTGGAGTAATTAAAAAAAAATAACTCCGAAATTCGAATTTAAAAATTTAAAATAGAAGCCAAAAACAACGAGTATTGACTCAGTTTTCGGCGAGACTGGTCATTGGAGTTACTGAATACCTTTTCGTCAAATTCAAGCAGCAGACGACAACCATTTTGACAGTAAGTATTTGATTTTAATACATCTATTAGCTTTGTATTACGTTGAAATCTGCTTTTTAGTTATACGATTTTTCATGATAAAATCGATATACATCACCTTTTAATTTAAACATTTATGGTTTCGTCTTGAAAAATCAGAATTGCAAGCATTATTAATCTAGAGTAAAACGAAAGAATTTTTAGTTCTTGGACCGCGGTTAACTAAAACCACGAAAAACAAAACTGCAGATAAGAGGATTAACTGCATTTTATTTTAGTTATTCTGTTCTGATTAATTATGCTACTCTATATCTGCTTCGCTTTGTGCAGAAAAAATACGTTTCTCGAAGGTTAGAACTTATTGACTACAACAGCCCGGGAAAATTATGATTTGTAGAAAGAACGGAAAATGTAATATTAGGTTAATTTTTATCTTAACTTTTGCCCAAGAGACAGTGGATTCAAGTATTTGCTAAACTATATCGCGTTCCCTGGCTAGTAGTGAATCCAATCCTTGTGCCTGGCAATACTGAAATATCACTTCCTCTGCTTCAATGGAGGAAACGAACAAGTGAGACAAAAATGAATAAAACTGAAGTGTTTAAATTGATAAGAATTATCCTCATAGAATGAAAATCGGAATGAAAACTTAACCTGGTGGATTCAATAAAGGGTTTGGGGCGAAATTCCAAGAAGCTTACCGAGTACGAAGATAGACTTCTGGTGAAGACCGTCTTCTGTGCAAGGGAGTCGAAACTTTGTGAGTATATTAACCAAGATGATTATATTAGGCTGAATCATTATCATCATCAGTGCCATGACCGGGTAGGATCGCTGAGCCCCTGATCAGCTCCCTGCATATGACAAGGTTGCGTGCCAGTGTATGCGTCTCCAGGAAGGGATCTTCCAGTCTACTCAGGGATGTTGTCAGGCCATTTTGTCGTCTATCTGCCTCTTCATTTTCCTCAGGGCCTACCTTGTAGGAAGGCAGTGGAAAGATTGTTGGCTCTTATAACGTGTCCTTACCATTTCAATTTACTTTTCTTGACAGTGGGTATGAAGTCTTCCAATGGGGCTGCTTCTTGGTTGACAGTGTCTCACACTGCCCCATCGGTAATGCGGCCTACGTAGGAGATCACTAGGATGGTTCTGTAGCGTCTCATTTCTAATACTTGGATTCTTTCCTGTAGTTCTTTTAATGTTCAAGATTCTCAGCTATACAGAAAGACCGATAAGGCCAATACCCACAGCATGGTGATCTTTGATTTCAGGCAGATGTTCTTGTCTTTCTAGATGAGTTGTTAGTTTAGCAAAAACTGCCATTGTTTGAACAGTGTTTGAAATTATTTCTATTCTGGAATCATATTTGCTGATATTCGAGCTAAGATACTTGAATACTGGTCCGAATAGCAAAGCATATAATAATAATATTTGGTCGATGAGAAAATTTCCAACATCTTTTATTGGTATAGATTCATATTCATCAAACTATTTTATGTTTTTCTCTATGAAATTAAGTAAGCTTTCAGGTAAATTGTGTATTCAGGCATAAAAGAGCGATTCAATGAATTCGAGCAATTTTATGATTTCTTCGATTTAATATATATATACACTCACCAAACAAGGTTGTATAAAGCAAAATAAATGATAGATTGACATGTTTGTAGAATAGGCAATATGGAAAATAGAAAACAAAAACACGTTTCTCAGTTACGCGTTCATTTGTTGCATGACATTTGTAACGTGAAATGTTAGCTTTATCATGCAGTAAAATCATTAATTAAATTACTTGCGAAGAAAAACGTTTTCCCAATGCAGCATTCAAACGAGCCAGTTGCTCATTCTAGTATTGTGTCGTCATGATTGTTAACACAATTTACGGAGAACTGAGAACAATCTCACTTAAGCTCAAGCGAAAACGATTATAGTTTGCCGGCCGCTGCCACCAGGTGGACAGGAAATCGTCTCATCCTTACACCTATGGCTTCCTTCTGGAATTGTTTTTTTTTTTACGAAAATTGACTTTCCCCAGGTACCATGCCTTAAGACTCAGAGTTGGACATTCTCCTTTGCATGAGAGAGAGTGTACGAGAGAGTGTGAGAGAGAGAGAGCATGAGAGAGAGAGAGAGTACGAGAGCGAGTATAAGAGAGAGAGAGCATGAGAGAGAGTATACGAGAGAGTATGAGAGAGAGAAAGCATGAGAGAGAGTATGTGTGAGAGACAGAGTGAGAGATAGTATGAGAGAGAGAGAGAGCATAAAAGAGTATGTGTTAGAGACAGAGAGAGAGAGTATGAGAGAGAGAGAGTAAGCATGAGAGAGATTATGCGAAAGAGTATGAGAGAGAATGAGCATTAGAGAGTGTATGAGTGAGAGACAGATAGAGAGTAAGAGGGTGAGTAAGGAAGAGAGCGAGAGCGTAGGAGAGAGTATGAGAGCAAGAACATGAAAGAGAGTATGCGAGAAAGTATGAGAGAGAAAGCATGACAGAGAGATCATGAGAGAGAGTATACGAGAGAGTATGAGAGAGAGAAAGCATGAGAGAGAGAGTATGAGTGAGAGACTGAGACAGAGTATGAGAGAGAGAGAGAGAGTGCATGAGAGAGTATTAGAGAGTATATATACTTAGTTGGAAACCCTACGATTAACGCTTTTTCTGGAGAATTGGATCCACTCTCTCTTAACCTCAAGCAAAAACGATTACAGTTTACCGGCCGCTGCCACCGAGTGGACAGGAAAATCGTCTCATCCTTACACCTATGGCATCCTTCTGGAAGTGAATTCTCACGAAAAATTACTTCCACACACACCATAGCTCGGGACTCAGGACATTGCTCCCCTTTGTAGGAGAAACCAACAATTGATCCGGGGTGCCTTAAACAGAGATTATCACAGGCCAGCAAGGTACTATTTTCCATTTTATGGAATGCACATTCTCCTGTTCAGATTTTCCTTACGAAAATTGACTTTCCCTAGGCACCATAGCCCGAGACTCAGGGTTGGACATTGTCCTGCTTTGTAGGAGAAACCACCATTTGATCCGGTGTGCCATAAACAGAGATTGTCAGAAGGCAGCAAGGACCTATTTTCCTTTTTTAAAGAATGCACATTCCCCTGTTCAGATTTTTCTTACGAAAATTGACTTTTCCCAGGCACCATTGGTCGGGATTTAGGGTTGGACATTGTCCCACTTTCTAGGAGAAACCACTATTTGATCCGGTGTACCTTAAGCAGAGATTGTCACAAGCCAGCAAGGTCCTATTTTCCTTTTTTAAGGAATGCAAATTCCCCAGTTCAGATATTCCTTGCAAAAATTGACTTTCCCCAGGCACCATTGCTCGGGACTTAGGGTTGGACGTTGTCCCCCTTTGTAGGAGAAACCACCATTTGATCCGGTGTACCCTAAACAGAGATTGTCACAGGCCAGCAGGGTCCTATTTTCCTCTGTTCAGATTTTCTTTACAAAAATTTACTTTCCCCAGGCACCATAGTACGAGACTCAGGGTTGGACATTGTTCCTCTTTGTAGGAGAAACCACGATTTGATCCGGTGTGCCTTAAGCAGTGATTGTCACAGGCCAGCAAGGTCCTATTTTCCGTTTTTAAGGAATGCGCATTCCCCTGTTCAGATTTTCCTTAAGAAAATTGACTTTCCTCAGTCACCATAGCACGGGATTCAGGGTGGGACGTTGTCCCCCTTTGTAGGAGAAACCACTATTTGATCCGGTGTGTCTGAAGCAGAGATTGTCATAAGCCAGCAAGGTCTTATTTTCCTTTTTTTATGGAATGCACATTCTCCTGTTCAGATTTTCCTTACGAAAATTGACTTTCCTCAGGCACCATAAAACGCTACTCACGGTCGAACGTTGTCCCCCTTTGTAGGAGGAACCACCATTTGATCCGGTGTGCCTTAAGCAGAGACAGTCACAATCCAGCAATGTCCTATTTTCCTTTTTTATGGAATGCACATTCTCCTGTTCAGATTTTCCTTACGAAAATTGACTTTCTCCAGGCGCCATAGCACGAGACTCAGGGTTGGACACTGTCCCCCATTGTAGGAGAAACCACCGTTTGATCCGGTTTGCCTTTAACGGAGATTGTCACAAGCTAGGAAGGTTCTATTTTCCTTTTTTAAGGAATGCACATTCCGCTGTTCAGATTTTGCCTTACGAAAATTGACTTTCCCCAGGCACCATTGGTCGGGACTCAGGGTTGGACGTTGTCCCCCTTCGTAGAAGAAACCACCATTTGATCCGGTGTGCCTTAAACAGAGATTGTCACTAGCCAGCAAGGTCCTATTTTCTTTTTTTAAGGAATGCACATTCCCCTGTTGAGATATTTTTACGAATAATTGACTTTTCCCAGGCATCATAGCTCGAGACTCAGGGTTGGACATTGCCTCCCTTTGTAGGAGAAATAACTATTTGATCCGGCGAGCCTTAAGCAGCGATTGTCACAAGCCAGCAAGGTCCTATTTTTCTTTTTTAAGGAATCCCCATTCTCCTGTTCAGATTTTCCTTACGAAAATTGACTTTCCCCAGGCACCATGGCACGGGACTCAGGGTTGGATATCGGGGGTATGGGAACAGGAATACTGGACCGAACACTGTGGAAAGGGATTGTCATTGGAGTTCCCACCAACGATAGGGAGGTCGAAGGATGATGATGATGATGACGATGATGATAAGTCTATAATAATAGTTTGTTCGGTTTAAGAAATTCATGATAAAGAATTCCTTTTGAATTTTTACCCATCACAAAATTTTCCCTCAGCACAATGGCAACCAAAATACTTTCGAACCACGGTCTTCTTAGAGTATGCGTTTTTCACGGTGCCCTAAATCCGAAGATTCTGAACAAATTGTATTAGAGGATAACAAGTAATCGCCAATTCAGGGCTACGGGCGGATGTTGATAAATCCTCGGCCCAACCAAGAAGGCCTTCTGAATTCTAAAGTACGAGGAAAAAAAAAAAAGAAAAAATATGAACGCACTCATAGAAAGTCGATGTTTTTTTTTTTTTACCAAGACAAGTGAGTAACAGAAATTGTTTAATACAGGGTATTGATATAGGTGTACATATGTACATTATACAAGTAAAAAATGTTTTAGTATTTTGTTGGGTAACAACTGCTTTAATAACGGCTTTAATTCTTCGTGGCATGCTCTAGACTAAATTCTTTAGTAAGTAAGTCCTAACCTTAACCCAATTGAAAACCTTTGGGCGACAATGGAAAAGCGTGCTGTAATAGGAAATTTAACACAGAAGATGAACTTTTCCGTGAATTAAAGAAATGCGGGAAAAATCTGGCGAAGGCCGTTGACTTGCTAAAGAACTTAGTTCATAACATGCCACAAAGAATTAAGGCCGTTACTAAAGCAAAAGGTTACCCAACAAAATACCAAATCATTTTTTGACTTGTATAATTTACATATGTACACCTGTATCAATACCCTGTATTAATAAACGAATTTTATAACTCACTTGTTTTTGTTAAAAAATACAAAAATCGACTTTCTATGGGTGTGTCCATTTTTGGGGCCTCGTACTCTGTTTGGTGATGTGGTCAGATTTTGGGAAGTGGATCAGGTCTAAAGCTTTTCAGCATCCACTCGTAGATGGACAGATTCACAATCCTTTAATATGCCATGTCTTTTCAGGACGTAGTTGATCATAGTTCTCCACACGTCCTTTTTTTCTTTATTATTGGTGAATTACCAAATGTCTTTATGGAATGATGATGCCTTGATTTCCCGCTGCCTTCTCCACAATTTCAGATTTCCTTTTAGACTGGTGACCATACAAAGCTAGAGAATCTCAGTCTACCTTGCTAGTTTACTCATAACTGGATCAATTTACAATGTCATTTAAATGTTGCTTTCTGTAGTTGTAAACATAAATTAGTCCATATACGAGTGGATATGAAAAAGTACTGAACCAGATCTACTTCTTCCCTATATATATATATATATATATATATATATATATATATATATAATTTCAACCCGATTGCAAATTTCTAAATTTCGTTAATTTGTAATATTTATATTCATTGATTATTTATTTTTTAATTTTAGACTATATATAGACAATGAAATGCAAAATGACCTCATATATTATTGTGTACTACTATTTATTTGCTCTGTAATAATAGATGCATTGAGCTCTTTTTTGTGGATCAGTTTTAATATTTTATATGACTAGGATCCACTTGGATTATATACCAACGGATTTATTACCCTTACTAAATATATATATATATATATATATATATATATATATATATATATATATATATATATATATATATATATATTAGAAAAGGATGAGCAGCTCTAAAAATAGTCTGCTCAAAAGCTGTTTACTGGCAGCCTGATGATTGCGTGGCAGTCACTGCCTATCTGGATTTTGATTTAACACACACACACACACACACACACACACACACACACACACACACATATACATATATATATATATATATATATATATATAATAAAATCCAAAATCACTTCATATGGAGAATAGCCTATTTGGGTAGACGAAAATATACGTCATCTGTCTTAACCACCCCGGTGTGGACTAAGTGTTAAGGGGTCTCCCCTTTTCACACGAATGGACTCAACCGAGGTATATATATACTACTACCAGTGAATACCCGGAGAGTAGTATCGGAGTCTATAATCGAGTAGTATCAGAGTAGTATTAGAGGACAAGAGTCACCGTCACGAGCACCTAGACTCAGTAAGGAGTCATACCGCGATACTTCAATACCACGACTGTATATATATATTATTGCTACTAACCCGCATTCCTGGATCTACTAACCCGTATTACCAGTTTGTAGTATTACGTTAATACATTTATTTTCCTTATCTAATCCTGGCTTTTTATTGGTATCGGATTTCATCCCGGAATCCATAACAAATTGGCGACATGTATATCGAACTCACACGGGAAAGAAAAAAAAAGGAAAATTCCCCCTCGTCGACAACAAATTGGCGACGAGTATATTGAACTCACACGGGAAGAAAAAAATTCCCAATCGTCGACAACAAATTGGCGACGAGTATATCGAACTCACACGGGAAAGAAAGAAAAAAGAAAAATTCCCCCTCGTCGACAACAAATTGGCGACGAGGAATTCGAACTCACACGGGAAAGAAAGAAAAAAGAAAAATTCCCCCTCGTCGACAACAAATTGGCGACGAGGAATTCGAACTCACACGGAAAGGAAAAAAAAAAAAAAAATTCTCCCTCGTTGTCCACAACAAATTGACGACGACGTATTCGATCACACAAAAAGAAAAAAATTGCCGTTTTTGCCAGTATCCACATCAACTTGACGATTTACGAGGATTAAAACACGGAAAATCGAGTTTTTCGTAAGACTCTTATCATGGAGAATTTTAAAAGTATTTTAGTAGGACTTGTAAAATACCAAAATGAACAGCAGCTACTACTTTAAGAAAGACAAAACGAACAACAATTCCAATTCCAAGGAAGAATGTAAGAAAAATGGCAAAAACAATTGCTACAAACGCAGGAACTAATATTAAAGGTAGCGGGTAACAAACAACAAAATATAGAAAAAGAGTCATTTTTTTCCCAAGACGCAGTGTGGAATACGATAAAAACTTTCAAATACTCTCTAGAAGAGGATAAAAATTTTGGGGATTATTTTAGACGCCACGAAGACATCTTTAACATCGATTGTCAAAACTGGACAGAAGCAAAGAAGCTACGTCTGTTGCTCAGAAAATTAGGAACTGAAGAATACACAAAATTTGTGGATTACATTTTGCCAAAAAAGACGAACGAATTAACGTTTGACGAAGCAGTTACATGTCTTACAGAGCTGTTCAGTCCAAAAACGTCACTCTTTCACAAGAAGTGGAAATGTCTTAACCTGGTAAAGGGCGAAAATGAGGACTATTCCACGTTTGCCGCAATCGTGAATAAACATTGCGACGACTTCAAGTTGGCAGAATTAACACCGGACAATTTCAAGTGTCTCATCTTTGTTCAAGGGTTAGTTTCAGCAAAAGATAGTGAAATGCGCAAAAGAATGCTTTCAAAACTACAAAATGAACCTGGATTAACACTACAACAACTATCAGAAGATTGCCAAAATACCTGAGTATAAGGAAAGACTCGAAGAACATTGAAGAGTCAGGAGTTTCTCATATACGTAAGTTAAACAAAAGTTTACGTTCTTCACTCTCCCCGGAAAGAAAACAAAAATTCTATAATAAGGGAAAAAGTACAACATATAGGGCAAATTATGACGAAAATCGAAGCAAATATAAGTCCCCACCATCTGCATGTTATCGATGTGGAGGACTACACTGGAATAAGGATTGCCATTTTAAATATAAAAACTGTCTTGTGTGTGGAAAAATGGGGCACAAAGTATCCCAATGTAGGAACAGAAAAGTTACTAGTAGGATAAGAGCTACTAGGATGCATGACGAAGATAATACCAACATAAGGAAATATGTGGAACTTGAAATCTTAAATAAAAAGATAAAATTGCAACTAGACTCGGGTTCCGATCTAACGATAATTAACCTACAGACATGGAAAAAGCTTAACAGACCAACCATGTTACATACACAAAAAATTACTAAGTCGGTGACAGGAAAGCGTATAAAATTCGAAGGAGAAATAATCGTAAATGTTAAATTTCACAGGAAAACAAAATACTCAAGATACGTAATGAAAGATACAGAAAATCTAATGGGGACAGACTGGATGCAAAAATTCGACGTTTGGGACCTACCTATCAGCTCATTTTGCAAAAAGTTAGACGGTGAACCATCAGATGCGACAAAGTTAGAAGAAGAATTACATAATCAATTTCCCGAGGTATTTGCGAGCGGGTTGGGACGATGCAACAAATTTACAGCTAGAATTGAATTAAAAGAAAACGTCCAACCAGTATTTAGAAAGAAGCGAAACGTACCGTTTGGTACTATAGAAAAAATCGACAAAGAATTAGAGAGACTTGAACAAACTGGGATCCTTTCAAAAATAGAGTTTAGTGAATGGGCAGCACCGGTAGTAAGAAATCAGGAGAAATCCGTGTATACGCAGATTTTTCGGTGGGGCTGAATAGGTCTATAAAAGACCATCATTACCCATTACCGAGCCCAGAGGAAATATTTACAAAGCTCAACGGCGGTAAGATATTTTCCACAATAGATCTAAGTGAGGCTTATCTGCAAATCCCAGTACAAGAAGCGAGTATTAATACGCACAAAGGGTTGTACAAATTCAACAGACTACCGTTCGGGGTAAAAGTTGCACCAGCAATTTTTCAGCAGACGATGGACACAATGCTCACGGGCCAGAATTTTGCGACCGCTTATCTGGATGACATTCTAATTAAGAGCGACAATGTTGAAGAGCACACATCGCACATAAAGGAGGTTTCCAGAAGACTTCAGGACTTTGGCTTTAAAGTAAAAGGAAAAAAGTGTGATTTTTTTCCTAAATGAAATTAAATACTTTGGCCAGATAATTAATTAAAATGGCAGGAAACCAGATCCAGAGAGGGCATCGGCAATTAAAAACATGCCTGAACCAAAAAAACGTTGCAGAATTACAAAGTTTCCTGGGCCTAGCTAACTACTATGGCGAATTTATTGATAATATGGATAAATTGAGGGCCCCACTAAATGAGTTACTAAAAAAGGAGAATAATTGTAATTGGACAGAAGACTGTAAAAAGCGTTTAAGGAAATAATGCAAAAATGAACTTCGGACACATTTAGATCCCGAATTAGAAATCATTATTGCAAGTGACGCGAGCTCACATGGGGTGGGTGCGTGTATTCTACACAAGATGCGGGGCGGTACAAAGAAACCCGTTGCGCACGCATCTAGATCATTATTACTAGCGAAGAGAAACTATTCACAGATCGAAAAGGAGGCATTAGGCATAATATTTGCAATAACTCGTTTTTACAGATATATTTATGGGAGAGAGTTCACGCTCCAAACGGACCACAAACCCCTTCTTACGATTTTCGGTTCAAAAAAGGTCTAACAGTCTATACAGCGAACAGACTTTTAAGATGGGGAACTGTGTTACTAAACTACAATTTCACACTTGAGTTCTTACCATCAAAGAAAATTGGGCACGCTGATGGACTATCGCGATTAATACCGGCGAAAAGCGAACCGTTGGAAGACTCGGTAATAGCGGCATTACAAGCTGAAGATGAAATCAGTAAAGTGTTATACAATACAATAAAGGAACTACCTGTGACTTTGCTAGAGATAAGAAGAGAAGCGGAAAAGGATGAATTTATTCAGAATACCAAGAAAAAAATAGAAGAGAAGGAAAGGAATTTAGCAGACAGCTTCTCAATCTGTGACTACATATTATTGTATAACGAGAGAGTGGCAATACCGAAGTCGCTACGAAGGCGAATCTTGAAAGATTTTCATTTAGGACATTCGGGAAAAAAAACGCATGAAGGCACTTATGAGAAGTTTTGTCTACTGGCCTAACATGGACGATGATATTACGCAAATGGTGGAAAGTTGTAAAGGCTGTGCTGCTGCGGCGAAAGCACCACCCTCTATACAAAAGCCATGGCCTAAAGTTGAGAGACCGTTGTCCAGAATCCACGTGGATTACGCAGGACCCATAGAGGGTTACTACTACTTAATAACAGTAGATAGTTTCAGTAAATGGCCTGAGGTTTCCAGATTCAAACACCCGACGACAGAAAATACCATAAACTGTATACACGAATTATTCGCCAGATTCGGCGTCGTAGATTGCTTGGTAACTGATAACGGTACACAATTTACCTCCAGTGATAGCTCCGTATCAACCGAGGTCGAACGGACAAGCCGAAAGATTCGTAGACACACTAAAAAGAGCTTTAAAAAAAGCCGAAGATGTACTGACGGAAAAACCGATACAGCAGTTCCTCCAAGTATACAGAATAACACCTAACGGGAACACACCATCTGGTCTTTCACCAGCGGAATTGATGTTTGTCCGGAGAATGCGGTCTGTGTTTGATAAATTATTGCCAAACAAGAACAAAAACCAGTATACACCTATTGTACCAAAGAGATCATTTAAACCAGGAGAACGAATTTACTTTAGGATGTTCAGAAACAATATGGCTTCCTGGGAGCCTGGCACAATAATTAACAGACTGGGAAATGTGATGTACACAGTACAAGGCGAAAAGTTTACCCATAGAAGACATATTAACCAAATACAAAAAAGACGGGTTGAGGAGCCAAGCGACTCAATGGATGCAATCTTTGAAGCTTTTGAGATTCAAAGACCACAGGAAGATACAGAATTTAAAAGGTCAAACAGAAAGAGAAAATTTACTGAACCTCTGATCATCAACCATAAAAGGAAAAGATACTAACTCCCTATCTAAGGAGGCGAGTGTTAAGGGGTCTCCCCTTTTCACACGAATGGACTCAACCGAGGTATACATATACTACTACCAGTGAATAGCCGGAGAGTAGTATCGGAGTCTGTAATAGAGTAGTATCACAGTCTATAATCGAGTAGTATCAGAGTAGTATTAGAGGAGGGTAGCACAAGAGTCACCGTCACCGTCACGAGCACCTAGACTCAGTAAGGAGTCATACCGCAATACTTCGATACCACGACTGTATATATATTATTGCTACTAACCCGCATTCCTGGATCTACTAACCCGTATTACCAGTTTGTAGTATTACGTTAATACATTTATTTTCCTTATCTAATCCTGGCGTTTGTTATTTATTGATATCGGATTTCATCCCGGAATCCACAACACTAAGTTTGTGTCAAAAATAGGCATTTAACTGTGAAAGCTAAAAAAAAAAAGAAACTGTCGAAAACTAATCCAGAATTTATCTATTTCAGCGTTTCAGTCAGACGAAAGGCACGAGGCAGGGGAGATTGGAAGGCATTTATCTTGTGTATATATATATATATATATATATATATATATATATATATATATATATATATATATATATATAACAATTAAGACAAAGCAATTAATATGGTTCTGATTAATTCTGGTTAATAACAATGAAACGCTATTGTAAACAATAGTAAATTAATTACCGATACTGTTCGAGCTACAAGCCACCTGCTTCAGTGCTTTGTCTTTTTTATTATAAGTAACTGTATAGTGACTTTATTGCCTCATCATTTGCTCTTATCTGCCACATATGATGAGTAGTTAGGATGATATATTTAACATTACAATTGGTTCCCCAAAACAGAAATTAGTATTTATGACATAACTTTCATAACGAGCCGCTCAAATTTAATTTTGTCTGTCACAAGGCAACATATGTGGAGCACGTTGTAAGATCAAACTCATAACACTTGTAATGGTTTCGGAGATTGGATTCGTAACCAGTTTCAGTAAAATATCTTGGTAATTGCTATGGCGGAGCCAACTAAGGGAGATAACCGTACGGAGTTATCGGCCTTGACCGGTGAGTTTAGCCTGGACAAGACAAGAACAATGGCAGACACATAAACACACGTTCAAAATCACGGCTCAATTCAACTCTCTCCCATCCGCTGGTTACATGTCGGTATTACTAAAATAAATATTTTTTAAAATAATAACAATATCTGATCTTAAACTTGATTATTTCAACAGCTGTTATAAGAGTAATGCCTTAAAAATATTGCAGTCTGATTTTTCATATTTATCTCGAAATTCAGCCGATCAAAATTGGAGTTTGTCTTCCATTCCAGTAAAAGTGTTGTTTACATTAATCTTCTAAGCTGAAAAGTACACAAGGGTTTGGATATATTGAGTGTAGGTCAATGAAATCGAAGTTGCCTAATGAAAACATCAGGTATCGTTTGATATCGAACATTGATATTTTATGCTAATAAAGTCTGATAATAAGTTTCAAGCTGCAGCTGCCACTTATTAAACTGTACTGGTAATAGTTTTGACATTCATGTGTTGTCCGGACAGATCAATCGATAGATCGATGCTGAAGAATTAGAAATAACATGCAATGTTTCGATCAAGGTGAATATATTGAACATATAAACAATGCACGGGTGTCAGATAGCTGTTTTGTTGAAATTGCTTCTATTTAATTAAGTTCTATATAATCAACATTAAACTCAAAGTGTCAGCGTCTGGAATTGATCAAATATACAATAAAGCGAAATCTTCCTGATAGCTTCTTCTTTTGTATGATGTGTCTCTTCAGGGACCTGGTTGACCATGGCCCTACACACTTTTCTTATCCTTTGTACATCTAAACAGTCTTTGTCTCCTTTCTATCCTTCCCATCCTGTGAGGAATAGAGGAAAAGACATTGGATACGGTGTGCGGATAGTGTAACGGTTAGAGGCTCGAAAAGTGAAATCAGCAATCCGAGTTCGAATTCCGGCCTGGTTCGTAGCATTCACTTTCTCACAAACACCATTGGGAAAGGTATTAATAGACCTCTTCTCTCCAGATTGACAGACGCATGGAAAAGGTTCGTTTTTTTTTTATTTTCCACCCATGAAATATATTTTGCAAAATAGTCTTAATTTTAATAAATGTTTATTACCCGAAGGTTTTACTAAGTGGGCCGACAGCGGATAAGGGAAATCGTTGTTGACGATTCGCGGATGAGGAGGTATTTACGACTGACCGTCCTGTGAATAGAGATTGCATTTTGAAGATTTGTTGACGAGCTACAACCCCACTCGCGGAAGACACCATTTTTTTAATATTTATTCTTCCATTTATACTCAACTAGCAGCATGGCCCGGCGTTGCCCGTGCTTGATTCAAAAATCGTACCACTCATACAGCACACGCTATCATTTGACTTAAAATATTTTTGCCCTTCCTTGCCTTTAAAGGAGTGCCCTTTGCCGTGCTCATGTTGCTACATGCCTTACTTCTTGCCTATCTCACACTGCGGATTTTTTCTAAGCTCTATACTAAACATTAAATTTGTTACGAAAAAAGAACTAAACAAAATGAGCACAAAACGATCAGCTTTAAAAAAGAACTCGTAACAGGAAAAACCGAATGAAAAAAGAATGTTAACAACAAATACTTTTTCACACCCAACCCAGTTCTGCGGAATCAGAATCAACGTTGAGTTTAAGCAAGTGAATGAGCAAATTAGAGTAAAGTGCCATGCAGATTTAAATTTTTCCCACTTGTGACGAATGCAGCTATCGATTTTTTTTGCATGCTAGCATGCTAGTTAACATCCGTGTCAGTCAGCTGTTGGCTCTCACGCTGGCCAATATAATCTTCCTGCCTATTCGTGGAAGCCAGCTATAGGCTCTCACTTTGGCCAGTAGAAAATGGCCGCAAACTACATGAAAACTGCCGTAGAAGCATAAAAAATCAATTATTTCCATTATCGATGGGAGTTGGGAAATGCAAAGTCAGTCTTGGCCTTTTCGCTAATTTGGAGCATGTGAATGTAAATGTTTTGTGCAAATCCGCCGAAAATTGCGGGCGTGCATTCGTTACATACACACGCACACACACACTTTTATAGATAGAGATTTATATTTTAACATTGACAGGTACTGGAGTTGCCGGCAGTTGTTCGCCGGACATTGCATATACGATGGGAGAACTTTGCCTCTGAGCCACAAAACCACGTTCAAATAAAATATATTTTAACTTTATTATTCAAAACTCGCCACCAAATGAACATTCAGTGGAGTTGCCGGAAGTCGAATCCGGAAGATTTCACATGCGAAGCGAACGCTCTACCACTGAACTACAACCCCACTCACGGAAGACACTTTTTTATATTTTTATTCCATTTCTACTTAATTTATTTTTTTTTTTTTGCGTCATCAAATGCTGAGATGAAAATCTCAAGAAGGAAGAAAGGTTTTGTTGGTAATAGTTAGAGGCTCAGAACGAGAAATTGGCGAGCCGGTTTCGAATTGCGGTCGATTACATCGACATTTGTACAAATATCGTTGAGAAAGGTATGGCCCCATTTATTCTTCCACGGCTATGGGAATGAGGACAACTCTGAATACAAAATTTCCAAAGGGAGACGAACACAGAGGCTTATGTAATTTTTTTTAAGCGTTTCACCCCAAGCAAGGCGTGAAGCCACTAGCACGCAAGGGGTTACAGGGAGTTGGAGCGAGAGCAAATAGGAGTGATAGAGGAAAGGATGAAGAGAAGGATAGGGGATAGATCAAGGCATCTGGAGACGTCGATTGACATTACATTTGAATAGTTGGAGATTATAGCTATCAGGGAAACAGGAAAAAGGGGAGGGAGTTCCACAGGCGAGAAGTGCGAGACATGAAACTATTGGAGTAGAAGAGACGGCTATATTTAACAGTTCGACATTGAAAGGGTGAGAGCGAGATGCCAGTCTAGTAGAACGCTTAAATTCATGAAGTCTGGGAACCAGCGAAAGCAGCTCCTCGGAGCAGTTACCATGAAAGTATTTGTATAGGGTGCAGATGGTACCTGTGTAACGAATACACAATAGATTTCATTTTCACAATTGATTTGTTGAGTGAGCCAAATTTGTTGTTTCGTAGGGTCAATTTACATCCCTTCAAATTCAAAAGTGAATATAGTAAAAATGTTTGGGCATTCATACTAAATATACTGCACTCTCTCTCTCTCTCTCTCTCTCTCTCTCTCTCTCTATATATATATATATATATATATATATATATATATATATAAAGACATTTATATATTATGTTTAACGTTCTTTTTATAGATACAAGTATTTAAGCAAATGCTCTGTTTTATAATAAACAGTATTAAATAACATTTACCGGCCTGAATGTCCGAGAAATTTTCATAGAAAATTTTCGCTCTCCGACATTCAGGCCGGTAAATGTTATTTAATACTGTTTAGTATAAAACAGAGCATTTGCTTAAATACTTGTATCTACAAAAAGAACGTTAAACATAATATATATAAATGTCTTTAAATAAATTGTCGGACTATGTCCAATTCAAAAATATATATATGTATGTATATAACTATGAACCTAAAGAGCCAGGTAAACCTACCAAGGTTTCACCTACACGGATCGTCAGGGTGTACTGGCTAAAGTAACCAGTACACCCTGACGCTCGGAGTAGGTGAAACCTAGGTAGATTTACCTGGCTCTTTAGGTTCATAGTTAGAATTGCTCTACTTAGTGTATTGAGCACTTTGCTTTGTTACTTTTGCTTTACTCGTTTTGGAGGTTTTTTCCTTTGGACTCTGAGCTTGGATTCTGGACGATTGTTTTCGCCTCAATTTCATGTTCTTCGTTCTTTCTTTTTTATTCCTTATTTTTCCTTGGGTATTGGTTTGTTCATTTACAAGTCAAAACACCTAAGGTTTTTCCAGACGAGAATAATTACTTATATTTATATTACTATTATATACATATATATATATATATATATATATATATATATCGTATTTAAGGTATGCTATATTTATGTGAGAAAAGTGTTCCATACTAGTGACAGGTCGTATGTAAGTTTAAGCAGTGTGTTAATAGATATCAACACTGATTGGTGACATTTTTTCATACTTAAACGCAGTTGTCAGACTCGAATCAGACTGTAGCCATTCACTGCTGATACCTATGTCCATATTACAGATATATAACGATCGAAAGCATAAAAATTAACAAAAGCCCCACCCAAATGTTAAAAGGCGCTGAAGATCGCGACTACCAAGGTGAGAGTTTGTACTTAACACAAGCGGGGTTACCTGGAAGGAAAGAGTTTGATGTCGAAAAACCCGTGTTCTTTAAGGAAGTCAGGAAAACACCACTGACGACTCATCTTGGAACATTCGAAGAATATATATATATATATATATATAATTTGTAACATATATTCCAGTTCAAAAAAGACATTTGGGTCACTAACACACTAAAAAGAGAATGTCTCATATCGAGAATATTTAACATCGAAAAACATAAGAAAAAAATTAATTATTTTAATAATATGTGGAAATCTCCACGTTTTGCCTGATGAAGGTCGCGAGACCGGAAACAAGTGTAGCAAAATTATGGAAAATAAAGCATAATATTTCTTTAAAAAAATCAACATTACAACCAAAAACGTTTGCAGTTTCTCTCTTTCTTTTAATATACACACTTTTCTCTCGTTGGAACTACTATAACCTCTCCCCCCTGCTTATTTGAAATAGACTCCCCATTAATTGATTCTTTCATATTTGGTTGATTGGTTGATTTTGTTTAGCGGCATATAAAAACCTCTATGGGTTATTTAATGCCGAAATCTAAATATTTTGATTGATTTGGATTGGTAGATTTTGTTTAGCGGTATATCAACCTCACAGAGTTATTTAATGCCGAAATCTAAATATTTTGATTGGTTTCGTTTGGTACATTTTGTTTAGCGGCATATCAACCTCTATGGGATATTTAATGCCGAAATCTAAATATTTTGATTGGTTTCGTTTGGTTGATTTTGTTTAGCGGCATATCAACCTCTATGGGTTATTTAATGCCGAAATCTAAATATTTTGATTGGCTTGGTTTGGTTGATTTTGTTTAGCGGCATATCAACCTCTATGGGTTATTTAATGCCGAAATCTAAATATTTTGATTGGCTTGGTTTGGTTGATTTTGTTTAGCGGCATATCAACCTCTATGGGTTATTTAATGCCGAAATCTAAATATTTTGATTGGTTTGGTTTGGTTGATTTTGTTTAGCGGCATATCAACCTCTATGGGTTATTTAATGCCTAAATCTAAATATTTTGAACAAAACTATGGATTTAACTAGACATAATTTGAAAGCAATTGTATACCTTCAACCATAGATAAAAATGTATTGTTGGTCATTTTGCTAATAATATATTGTTGGTAATTCTACTATAAATTGGTATTGTTGCTATTTTTTTCATAGAAAAATGTATTGCTGCTAATTTTCCAATAAAAATGTAATTTTATACTTTCATACAGCTTCGTTCTCGTTTGGACGTTCACTATTTTCTCATAGCTTGGACCCTGACAGGTGCTACCACCAAAGATTAGGATGGACCTGGGAACAACACTAATTAAGAGGTGGTTCCACGCTCCCCCAACCCTCCAATCTCCTGATTAGGGGCCATCGTCGCTGTCGTTTAGCATCATACCCAGGACTAGCACATTCTAGAAATATAATTAAAGAACACACACATATATATATATATATATATATATATATATATATATATATATATATGAAGAAAGAAGAGTAAGATATATAATCTGGTGTTCTTATAGATATTTTTTATTTTTACACAATAGTGCTCAATGTAAATTTACAGAGCATTAATATTATAAATTAACTGATTTAAAATATGTTTTTTTTCGCTACTCAGTAATAACCATGTTTCAAAAATGGAAGCTAAATGCTTCGAATTTAATTTTGTTATTAAATTAAAAACATTAGTTCCATTTCCTCGTCAAGAGAATTTTGGAGTAATTTATTTTTTTTAAATTTAGTTTTAAAGGGACGGCAAAGATTCATAATTGAGTGTTTCCAAGGATACAGAGAAATCCACTCATCTAGACAAGGGGTGGTAGCTTGTTCAATTTCAATTTTCGTTGAATCAGTTAATAGTTACATTCGAAAGCGGGGTTATGTTTAGGGATGGGTAGGGATGTATTTTTCAACAAATTTGTATACTTAAAGATTTTTTGGGGATGTTTAGGCTAGAATATGTTTTATTTAACTACAATTCTAAAAAAATTTAATTTTTAATTTTTAATAGACTATATTTCTTTTTCAAATCAAGTAAATGTATTAGAATTACTTACAGTATATAAAATACTATATATATATATATATATATGTATTATGAAATGTACAAAGTCCGACAATTATTTTAAGACATTTTTATGTTTATACATTCTTTTTATAGATATAAATATTTAAGTAAATGCTCTCTTTTATAATAAACAGTATTATAACATTTACCGGCCTGAATGTCCGAGAAATTTTCATAGAAAATATTCGTCCTCCGATAGGAATCGAACCTGTATCCTATACGGAACCGTCATTTAGCCTGACGTGCCTTAACCGATAGAGCTATGGAGGATTGTTCGATTAGTTTGGGAAAAGTATGAATCCTCCTCTTCTCCCCCCAGCTATGGATAAATAGCAGGATAGCCTTGGGTAGCAACCGGTCTAGGAGAAGGACAACTCTGAATTCAAACCCTGCGAGGGTCGTTTGGGGACCTTGTGGCATACATCGGCTCTTCCTAAATGTGAGGTTGTTCCTACACAATCCTTCACCGTTAGAATCAAATATATGTGAGTAGACTGGCTGTTGGTTTCTATGGACTGAGTTCCTGGACCCTCATACCTCGAAATCGGCGGGAGAGCTTAGTAGTACATATATGTATATTCAGAATATATATATATATATATATATATATATATATATATATATATAAATTTAAAATTTAAAATTTTAATTTCTGGATTACATCCTCCTTGTGATTATACGGATTACCAAACTTTTCATTACACACACACACACATATATATATATATATATATATATATATATATATATAGTGATTTTCTATGCGTATCTCAGATGTGTCACAAGGCTGAAAGTTCGATACTCACTGGGTGCCCCATATTTTACATAAAAAATCTCAAATTGCCATATTAGTAAAAAAAAATGCCCTCTCTTAAATTTTCAAAAAAATAATCCTTAGCGTTGTGACTGCGCGCTTCAAAAGTTTGTATCCGTTAACAATCACACATTTAAAAAAAAAAAAAAATATTTCGATTCTCATTTTTTCGTCTCGAATGCTACCTGAATTTTACCAAAAACAAAATAATTTCCATGCCTCAAGATGACTGAATGTACAGTTGAAAGTACTTGCGTATTAAAGAAAGACCTTATACAGCTTATAATTTAAAAAAACAAGGATCATAACATTCATCGAGTGATTTGTAGGTTAATGCCCCTTTAAAATTTTGCTAGTGAAGGGATTTTGCCATTTTATATCATTAACTTTATTATCTGCTTTTTGTATGAATGATTCATTGTAGTATAAATTGAACTCCACCACATATTGGATATACAAGGGTTGGACAAAATAATTGGAACAGGTGCAAATTCCACTCCTATATTTCAAAGACATATTATATTAAGAACTTTAACTAAAACTTCGTAATTGCAGGTTATATCTATTGTAAATACGTTTATTTATCTAATTTACTGTCTTTGTCTTATTTATTTTTAGAATTTAGTAAAATTTAAGCTAAATGCGTGACCTCTCCGAGTTCGAAAATGGGCAAATTGTTGGAGCTCGCATGGCAGAAGCCTCGATCACTAAGGTTGCTAAACTGTTTGGTTTTTCAAAAGCTACCATATCAAGAAATATGATGCAATTCAAGAAACAGAGTAAAACCTCTAGCAAGCATAGCAATTCGGGCCGGACTTGCAAACTTACTGACAGGAACCGACGTGCATTGAAACGCAATGTGGCGAAAAATCATCGGACTCCTGCGGCCAAAGTGACTGCTGAGTTGAATAACCATCTGAATAGTCCAGTTTCTACTAAAACTGTTCGTCGTGAGCTCCATAAGGCTGCATATCATGGAAGAGCCGCTGTGAGGAAACCTCTTCTCTCCACTCGCAACATTCAGAAGAGGGTGAAGTGGTGCAGAGATCACAATGCCTGGTCTGCAGATAAATGGAAGCAAGTCATATTCTCAGTTCCATGCTCCTCAAAGCCACCTGATCAGAGGCCTTGCTGTTGGACGTAGTTTATCGTCTTACCTAGGACACGGATGTAGTTTATCGTCTTACCCAGGAAGCGGATGTAGTTTATCGTCATACCCAGGACACGGATGTAGTTTATCGTCATACCCAGTACGAGATCTGGGTTTTGGTGTTAACTATTTGCCCATAGCTGGGACCCTGACAGGTGCCACCACCCCGGTTCAGAGTGGACCTCAGAACACCAGCAATTAAGAGGTGGTTCCACACTCCTCAAAACCTCTTGATCAGAGGCCTTGCTGTTGGATGTAGTTTATCGTCAGACTCAGGACGCTATATATATATATATATATATATATATATATATATATAGGATATTACATCAACAACGTAAAAAATGCTACACAAATGCAGTCGTGTTTCAATGCGAATCAACGCATCTCATCAGGCGTTGGTCAACAAGAGATGCGTTGATTCGAATCGAAACGCGACTGCATTTGTGTAGCGAGCCATGACATATTGTTGATGTAATATCCTAAAATAAAGAATATTGCTCTACTTTGTATTCAGCCCTTTTTTAAATTGAAAGTTACAAACGTTGAAATTGGACTATTCGTTCTCATTTTACATGTGTGTGTGTGTATATATATATATATATATATATATATATATATATATATATACATTTTCAGAGTTTATATGTATGTATATATATTTTTCAGAATTTATATATATATATATATATATATATATATATATATATACACACATTCAGAATTATTATAAGTTTAATTAAAGAGAAATGAAAGTGTTTTTCGTAATGATTTTTCTCTATATGTATTTATTCAATCGAAGTTAGCCGAGGACACGAAGGTGTAAAACAGGCCCACCTCAGACCACATTTATTTTGGAGTTTTTGAAATTCAATTTGTCAATTTGTTTTTTTACGCTAAAATCCTATCTCTTACATTGTACAGTGTATGTGCCGAGTTTGGTCAAAATCGGTTAGATGGATCTCAAGTGAAAAGGTATCACAGAGACAGGCAGACAGACATCCTCTGTTTTATATAGAGAGATAAAATATATGTGAGATATGTGTTTTCTTACATCTGTTAAAATTTTACTGATGTTGGTTTGTTTAACTGTTCTAGTGTTTGTAGTCGACCTTTACAGTATTTTTTCTGTTATTAACTGAGTTTCTTGAGTTTAGTTTTTTTTCGTTGCTGATATACCATTTAACTGAACTAATATATATATATATATATATATATATATATATATGTGTGTGCCCTAAAGCTCATTATTGATATCATCGGTTCTTCTTTCAGCCATGGGGTGTGGATTTAGTTTCAAATCTCAGGAAATGGAAAAGAGACAGAAGGATCTTTCTTCAAATGGTGATGCCATTTTTACCGACAGACAAATTCTTCTCATCAAAGAAACATGGTCTATTATCCAGGACGAAATTTTGGCCATTGGTGTCTACATTTACTACAGGTTAGTCTTCATTCATTTGAATTAGCTTACTGTGAGTGGAATATTTTTTTTATATACATCTGTATACACATGTATATGTATATATATATCAGTGCACACACAAACACACACACACACACGCGCGCGCGCGCATGCGCACACTTAATAAATAATAATAGCTGACCACTCGTATTTGAGTATCCCCGTCTACTAGGGCGGCTAGTCAATCCCACTAGCCAAGCCGGCGCATTTATGTTTGTTCAACACCCACAGAGCCAACCTGTGGTTTATACTGCAGCTATGCTGAGCAGACCTTAGTTACAGTTTCTGGGAGAGAGCGTGTTATCAAACATGATCAACAATCTGAACAACGGCAGCACACACACACACATATATATATATATATATATATATATATATATATATATATAAATCTTCGGTCACGATGACTTCGTGCTAGGGTTCCGTCTACCCAATTTCACTTGGGTCAACCCGTGGTATGGTTTTCAGGCACTTTCCAAAGATGCCTTCCTGACAAATCAACCATGGCGAGATTCGAACCCGGGTCTCATGGTAAGTGTTGAAACTTGACTAATGCATGGAATAATAATGCAACACAAAATGTACGTAGAACAAAATGTATTGAAACAAGAAAGTGTACACAATATTTACATATAGTCTTTTGTATATTCCTGGGAAGACCGTTCCTGGAGAATGTGTTGACTGAGTCGCAGTCGGGCAGAGTCTCTGGTTGAATCTCCTGATTCCATTATTTATTTATAGAAAAATGTACAAATTGTGGCACAAGGCCAAAAAAGGGGAGGGGTAAAGGCTGGTCTTAACTAACTATCCTATACCTAGTTAATCAGATTCGCGACCCATTCATACATTACAATTGACACATTCACCACAAGAATTCGTCCGTCATCATTCAATCCTCCATACACCATGATACCACATCCTCACCAGGGGGGACCTATAAAAACGCGCCCCACACCATAAAAAGTTGATGATAATAAAATATATAAAAATCTAATCATGAAAAGATGAAAGGGGAGGGAGATAAACCCCATAACAACCTAAAAAATTCAAACTTTTTTAAAACTAAACATAATTTATGTTAGTAGGGCCCGTCCAACCCTCAAAATAGAGAGGCCACTGTATTCTGCCCAGAGGACAAAATCAAGAAGCACTCTAGCTAAGGGAGTGGGAAAGAGATAAAATAACTCGGACATGGGGAAGTAAAAGGCTGATCCAGTTGAGATGAAAAGGAGGCCAAAACAAACTAGGGAGGTTGGGAATCTCGACTTGGATCATAACTAAAAAGATGGCCGGGAAACAGGCCAGGAACAACACTTACTCATATTAACTAGGTACACTTAAGCTTGTCTAACCTGACCAAGGGGAGGGTTCAACAGGAAACCACCCCGATGTGACTTAGGTTGACCTAGAAAAGAAAATCAAGGCTAACCCCGTTCAAACGAACCAAGCTCGCCTCTTTTACCCACCTTTCGCTGAAGACTGTCGAATGCAATCGTTTTCTATCAGTTCTAATCTTCATCCTGAGCTGATGCTCAAAGAATCGGATCAGATCCTGATGCGAAAGACTATTGCCTCGCAAGACTTCCTCCGTTCGCGTCGTCCATATCACCATTCGAGCCGTGGCTAGCAGCGTCAGAAACACCATTCGTTTCACCCCGGAATACGGGGGCGACACATTGTCACACGCGTATGCGCGATCAATGGACATGAGTTCTTCGGGAGCGAGACGAGCCGTCAGCTCGCCGACATGGTCCCATAAGGGGCGGACCCGGGGGCAATGGTAGAAGGCGTGCGAAGCCGTTTCTTCTAATCCAAGGCCACACCGTTCACAGTCTGGTAAATCCGCCAAGCCCCATATGAAAGCCTTGTCGTTGAGAGGCAGCCGATTCCGAGCCAATCGCCAGGTAAGCGAAAACTCAGGGTTACTGACATAATCCGCCGCTGGCGCCCAAGACCAGTAGGAGCGATACTCCTCCTCCGAAAAGCAGAACGTATCACGTAGGGGATCCTTCGCGCGACCCTCCACTAATCCCCGATAGAAGACCTCCCTAGGCCGTGAAAGGTCACTGGACCGCGGAATAGCCCTCAAGGCTGACCGACACTCGCTGAGGAAAAGCGATTCATCTCGACATTTACAACGGCTCTCAGCCTTCGAGATGGGGAGACTGATGGTAAGGCTAGGGAACGCGTCCCTAACAATCCCCTCCAGAATCGGATCTCCTCTAGTCAATGCGCGGCGTAGGAAAGCCAACCGAGAGGCACGCGTGTGACTCTTCAAGTGTGGCATTCCCAGCCCCCCATGACACGGACGTTTGGTGCAGACTGGTCTGTCGAGCCTGTTCGCGCGTCCCCTCCATAAAATGGAGGATAGCGCTTGCTCGAGCGCCTTCTTGTGGGCCTTACAGAGAAGAAGTACTGACAATCGATAAAGAATCAGGGGGAAAATGTATGTAACACACACCTCCGCCCTGCCCTTTACGGACAACCTCCGTCGATTTCAAGTCTTACCGGCAGAAACGACCTTTGCTAGTACTTCAGACCAATTTTTCTCCAGCTGGAGGTCGGGTCCAAACCACACTCCAAGAATGTGGACAGGACCGTCCGTCCAACCGAAGCGGCCCGGAAGATCACGCCCCTTCCAGCCATCTAACCGCAAGCCGGACGACTTGTCGCGGTTTATCTTGGCTCCTGTCACCTTCTCGTACCGATCAAGCGCCTTCTGTACCGCCTCAATGTCGCCACGGGACGACACGAAAGCAGATACGTCATCGGCGTACGCGGAAACCCTGGCTCGAGACCCTCCAGGAACGGTGATCCCGCGTAGGGCCGGACTGCACGTCTCGTCCTTCAGCCGGCGCAGGAGAGGCTCCAACGCCAAAGCATAAAGGAGAGGCGACAGCGGACAACCCTGACGAACCGACCTCGACAGAACAAAAGCGCCCGACAACTTTCCGTTCACCTGTACCACAGCACTGGGGGAGCGATACAGGAGGCTAATCCAGCGGCAGAAGTCGGGTGCGAATCCGGCGGCCTGCAGGACAGTAGCAAGGTAGCGATGGTCGACCCTATCAAATGACTCGGACTGATCCAAATTGATCAGCGCGGCTTCGTCGTCGTCTTTTACGCCCTCTAGGATCGTGCGGATCAAATGCAGGTTGCTCTGAATTGTTCGGCCCCTCACAGAACAAGTCTGCTCAGGTCCCAACAGAGACTCGGCAACTGACTGCAAACGCTCCTGCAGGATCTTGGCCATAATCTTTAACTCTGTGTTTAGCAGAGTTATGGGCCTATAATCATCTAGTTTCCCCCCAACACCCTTGCCCTTTTTCAACAGAGTGATCACACCCCTGGAAATGCGATTGGGGATGGACCCCGACCGAAACCAGTTGTTGAACACTGCTGTCAAAATCGGGACAAAGATGTGCGACAGCCTCAAGTACAATTCATAAGGCAAACCATCCAGACCGGGCGACTTGCCTCTGCCGACCTTCTTCAGTGCCTCGTAGACTTCGCCCTCCGTGATCTCTCCCTCGCAGCTAGCCGCTTCAGTCGGCGCAAGCCGAGGAAAGTCAGCCAAATAGCTGCGAAACTCCTCCTCACGGAGACCAGGCTCCTTGGTAAAGCGGCTCTCGAAATGCCGCCGAAACGCCTCGCACACGTCGTCAGTCGACCGCAGAGTACGTCCCTCCGGGGTTTTGACTTGACGAATGTAACGATCACCACCTCGACGGACTTCTTCCCGACGCAGATCTGCGCCCACGTTCACGGCTTCAGAAGACATCTTACTTAACTTATGTCTAATTACCTGACCCATGTAGCGCTCGCTATTCGAACGCTGCAGGGCCTCCCTAGCTAGGGCTATCTCTAGGGGATCCCCCAGCCTCCGCCCGGGAAAAATTAGCCTTAAGTGTCTTCACCTTATCAGCTTTATCTAGAGCGAGCCGTTTGCTGAAATCAGTGGTGAAAGACCTAATTCTATCCTTAAGTTTTCCCCGCCAACTATTCCCGATAACCGCCCCCACTAGCCCCCGCTGCACTAATCTAATTAGCTGCTCCTGGAAGTCCCGCCTGTCCAGTAAAGACAGATTGAACTTCCAGTAACCAGCCATTCTAGGCCTATGTTCTAACACCATACGGGCACAAACGAGTTTGTGATCCGTGTAGCCTACCCAGGGGAACGTGGGACAATCTAACAAGTCTATGTTGGCTCTACGAACTAACATTCTGTCAAGGTAGCTAACTACCTTGTCAGACGGCCAGTTAAGCGCCCACGTCCACATTTTCCCACTGGGATGATCGACCCGGTATCTATCGACGAGACCATAATCGCCAATCAGATCGACCAGGCTACGATCGTCCCTTCTCCCGCTAGCGCCCCACCCCTGTCTAACTTGGGGTCCAGAATGGCATTCCAGTCCCCCATTATAACTAAGCGCGAAGAATCGACTAGGAACAGCCCTAACCGCCGAAAAAAGGAACACCGCTCCCCCCGGTCGTTGGGCGCATAAACCGCAACGAACCACTTTTCACGGCAATATCGGCCACGATTAACCTGCCCTCGGCATCGGTATGCACAAGGTCCACCTTCGCATCAAGAGTACGTTTGACTAACAAAGAAACTCCTCTGGCCGACCGGTTCCCATATGCTGAATAGACGACAAAGTCATCCTACAGCACACACGCATCGGAAGTGCAAACAAAGTGGGTCTCTTCGATCGCGGCAACATCCACACCGACGGACAAGAGATCCCGAAGCAGGCGGGCATTCTTACCCCGATCTCTCAAGCCCTTCACATGTAGACTGGCTATCTTCATTTCCATTTCTAGGCCTGCAAATATAAAAAAGAGTTAAGGCAAAAACCTACTCACATACGGGGCGGAAATCTGAGCTAGACAGGACCCTGACGGATTGCCCCAGGCTCCCTACTCCCAACTCTGACGTAATGCGTCCATCCAGGGCAATACCGCCAACGTCCATGGGGTATATTAATTTGATAGCTCTATATAATGAGGGATGGATCAAAACGGGGACCCTCCCTGCACAAAATTGTCGCAATCTCCTTATACTGGGGTCATCCATATCAAACATTCTGATGTTCGGGAAGGCCTCTTTTGCCTCGAACAGGTGACTCCAAACTTGTAAGTAAGCCCCCGTATCCCTTACGCAGGTTATCACCCCTGGCGCCTTTGGAAAGTTGCGAGGGTCTTCTGTTGACTTCCCGTCGACCTCGTCCATTTTGAAAAGGAGCCCCGAACGGGCTTTTCTCTGTTAGGTGAGTCCCTTCTTGTATACTTCCTTGTCCACATGACAAATTGTTTCGGGACCTTCAAATAGTTTTTTTTCTTCTCCTTTGAAGGATGGGGAGGGGAAGAAGTGGATGTATGGGGTGGCGTGTTTACAGAACTGAGGGAAGAAATAGAGGGAGAGGGGGATGGAGTACGTGTAGGGGAGGAAGGGAGACTCCTATCTCTAGGGGAAACAGTATGTCTTATTGGCGATGCAGGGAAGGAGTGCCGCCTGGTTCTATCCATGCTACACTTTGCCCTGCTACGGCCAGAGGTTTTTTTTCCTGCTCTTCAGAGTCTTCCTCCCTACTTCTTTTCAAAGAGGAAGCTCGTGGCGGAGGCATACTCTCTACCTTCATTGGTGCTTCCTGTTGCTGCTCCATTTGTGGATGCTCTTGCTGCTTCCGGTGTTTGAGCTTAGGTTTATGCTGAGACCGCTGCTGTTGAGGCTGCTGTTCTCGTTGCTTCTGTTGGCGTTGCTGTTGAGGTTGTTGTTCATGTTGCTTCTGCTGTTGCTGTTGAGGCTGCTGTTCTTGTTGCTTCTGTTGTTGCACTTTTGGCTGTTCTTCGGTCCGCTTGTTTTGGCCTTTTTTCGGAGGTTTTTTAACTTCCACTTCCGACTGTTTTTTTTGCGGAATCTCCTTCTGGGGGTGGAGATGGAGCACTTGAGGACTTCCTTCCTTTGGTTACTTCCGTCCATTCTCCACCCGGTTTCGGAATCTCTTCAGGTTCCTTAGCTGTTGTTGTTGCTGTAGTTGCTGGACTAGGTGGAATTTGCTCTTTCTTTTTAGTAGGGCACACCTTCGCCATGTGGCCCACGTCTCCACATAGCCAACAACATGGTTTTCGTCCTTCTACCACCACCACCATTTTTCTATTACGGCAGATCAAGATGTTGGGGATTTCTCGGAAGCCTTCTCTATTCAGGGTGATCTGTACTTCCATATCCCCTGTCTCAATTCCTGTTTTACCGCTTATGGCCTTAACTTCATTTACTTCTCCATATATGGAGAAGAAGGCCCCCATTTGGTATTCCGGGATGTCTATTGGCACCCCATGAATGGTAACTCTGGTTCGCCGGGTTCCCAAATATTCCGTTTGAAGCCTTAGGGCTTTGGTGTTTAATACACATCCGGCCAGCCGTTTGGCCTGTTCCTCTGTCTGGAAAAGAATATCCCACAGTGCATTGGTTCTTCTTGCGAGTATCTTTGGACATATGTTGAGTTTTCAGGGCCTCCTCCATACTTTCCCTGCTCACTCCAATCAGTCTATGTGACTTGACGTCAGAGGTAAGCAAGGAAATGGTCCGCGTGTTAACAGCTTCAAAAGCTTCTTTTATGGTTAGGAATTCATTCCCATTGAAGCTTCCCTCATATTTTTGTCTTTCGTTGGCATAAAAAATGCCATCCTTTTTTGGCGGCCTATTTTGGCTCCAGGTCGTTTTTTCGGGTGACACCGGTATTGTTACCGGTGTAGCTGGCGTGTCGCTGTTTTTGTCAACCATGATGGTGGCCAAAGTCCACCACGGTCGACTTTAATATAATTTCTTTTCTCACCCTTTTTTTTTTTTTTTAAACGTTAAATAATGACTAGAATAAAAATAACCGGAAAGAAAAACGTGGACAACAAAAGATAACTCAAACGGAAAATAATACAAACAAAAACAGTGAGGGGGGGAAATGCGAGAAGGAGAATAAACAAAAGAGAAAAGAATGTATAAATACAGATAACCAGAAAAGAAAAAGGGGGCAAAGTTTTAGCAAATAAAATATGAAAAACAGAAAATAAAATATCTAAAACAGAAACTTAACAGGCCTTTGGTCAATACGGCTTTTTTCGCTTCAAGCTTGTCTTTCTAAGCAAAAAATACCGCTAACCCCAGTCGGGCAGAGTCTCGGGTGAATCTGCTGATTCCTCCCCTCTCTTCCCGGTACCACCCATATTTATATGGTCGGTACTCCACTATGCAAATTAGGTGGATCCTACCACAACAGTAAGAAAGCAAGTATTGACGATTATAATTCGTATATTGGTAGGAATATTATGTTTGTGAAGATGTAATTACTGTTTGATCGGATATATCTTCTCAGCCTGTGAAAGTCCTTTGTTGGATGTAGGCCTTCCTCCGATTCACTTATAGGAATTGGCCACTGCCCTGACCCGCTGGACCAATGCGTGTTGGTAGGGGGCGGATGTGAAACGCCTATGGGGCGATCGTGTCTCGTGAAAAGGTAGAGGATAACATAAAGAATCAGGTACTTACTAGAGCAGCACAGGAAGCCGATAGTGTTACATGCATCTTTAGCAAAGGATCGTATAAGCGACTTCCTTTTTTATATTAAATATTGAAATTATTCAAAAATCTTTCATTGACTAACAGTTCTATTTAATGTATTTAAACAAAATATTTTTATGTAAAGAGCTTCGAGAATTTGTAATCTCTGTTGGCAATTAATGTTGTATTACATGAGAGTCTTATCGAGCATTATCGTTCGTATATTGGTAGGAATTATATGTTTGTGAAGATGTAATTACAAGATGAAATATACTGATATTGTAACCAGTAGAGAGGAGGGCTATTTATACTAAGTTTGTAAATTGAAATCGAGGGCAGACATAATTTCAAAAGTTTCTTTGAGATTTTTGTTTTAATTTCACCTCATTTTTTGGATAATATAAAAAAAAAATTTTTCTCCTGATGATGGCCATGTTAGCCGAATCTAGTCGAGGAATCTAACTGAAATAATAAAAACGAAAGAATATGAATATACAACCCAGTGTGTCTGAAGATATTATTTTTTTAATATTTTTTATTGTTCAATATATATATATATATATATATATATATATATATATATATATATGAATGTCTTATATCGAGAATATTTAACATCGAAAAACATAAGAAAAAATGAATTATTTTTAATAATATGTGGAAATCTCCACGTTTTGCCTGATGAAGGTCGCGAGACCGGAAACACGTGTAACAAAATTATGGAAATTAAAACATAATATATTTTTTAAAATAATCCACATTAGAACCAAAAACGTTTCTAGTTTCTCTCTTCTTTTTAATATACACACTTTTCTCTCGTTGGAACTACTATAACCTCTTCCCTTTATATATATATATATATATATATATATATATATATATATATATATATATATATATATATATATATATATATATATATTTTAAAGCGTATCACCCCAAGCAAGGCTGGAGGCCACTATCACGCATAGGGTTACAGAAGGGTTGGAGGAAGAGCAGATAGGAGTGGTAAAGGAGAGGATGTGGAGAAAGAGAAAGACGGTGGGTCGATCAAGGCAATGGGGTTACAGAAGATTTGGAGCGAGAGCAGATAGGAATGAAAGATGAAAGGATGTGGAGAAGGGAAGTGGATAGATCAAGGCAACTGGAGATGTTGATTGACGCTACACTTAAACCGTTGGAGATTGTATTTGTCAGGGAAACAGTAATAGGGAAGGGTGTTCCATAGGCGAGATGTGCGAGACATGAAGCTATTGGAGTAGAAGAGACGTCTACATCTAACAGTTTCAACGGTGAAGGGGTGGGAGCGAGATGCCAGCCTCGTGGGACGTTTAAATTCACGAGGCCTAGAGACAAGCGAAAGCAACTCCTCGGAGCAATTACCGTGACATACATATATATATATATTGGTGTATTTAGGCAGCAATCCTTCTTTCATGCACATTTCATTAAAGACGACTGACAAGGTAGTTTTATTTATTTTTTTATATAATTTCTCACACGAGAAATTATATAAAAAACTAAATAAAACCACCTTGTCAGTCGTTTTTAACGAAATGTGCATGAAGGAAGGATTGCTGCCTAAATACACAAATGTGCAATATATATATATATATATATATATATATATATATATATATATATATATATATATATATATATATGTATATGTAATTTGTGTATTTAGGCAGCAAATTATTTTTAGCCATGTCTGATTAAATTACAGACATTATGTTTGCTTATTTTTAACATAATCCTTTCTTACTCACGGATAACCTTCTGTGTATTGCAATTAAATGATGTGAGAAACGTGCTACAACTATTAAAATCTTAATTACTATTTCTCGATGTTTGATTACCTTGTCGACTGAAACCCCATTCTATAATCATAGATATGTGCAAAGTGATGGCGTTTCAATGGGCTCAGTTCTGGGTCCAAACTTCAGCAACTATTACATGGCCAACCTAGAAAATAATATATTTAGCACCACTAAGAAACCCTCCATCTATGTAAGATATGTAGATGGTATTCTGATTTTAATTGAAAACATAAAAGAAATAATGGAACTAAAAAAAAAATAAAAACAAAACTCTGTCATCACATTATTTACATTATTGAGGACACATGGCACAATGGATAAAGGCGTTGGTTAGATCCAAGAGTGACAGGACCCAACGAGTGTGAGTTCAATACCCAGTTAAGGCAGAACTTGGAGAGGGAAATTAACAGGAGATAACTGATAGCTGACATCCATTAAACATGGCACGTGGAACTAGAACAGTCTACCCCAGTGAGCGAAATAAAGGGTTCAGTTCGACATTCCAATCACCTGAAGAAGGCCGGAGCGTACAACGGCCGAAACGTTGTAATGAATACGGCGACAAAGATGAGGACAATAGTTCGAATAATGTAAATAATGTACACAATACTTCATCTCAGAAATATAGACAGATACTGAAGGGCCGACATTTTGTAATAAATATGGCAACGAAGATGAGGACAATAGTCCGAATAATGTAAATAGTGTACATAATACCTCATATCAAAAATAAAGACAGATACTGAAAGGCCGAAACGTTGTAATAAATATGGCGACAAAGATGAGGGCAAAATATCCGAATTATGTAAATAGTGTATATAATACCTCATCTCAGAAATATAGACAGATACTGAAGGGCCGAAACGTTGTAATAAATATGGTAACAAAGATGAGGACAATAGTCCGAATGATGTAAATAGTGTACATAATACCTCATCTTAGAAATATAGACAGATACTGAAAGGCCGAAACGTTGTAATAAATATGGCGACAAAGATGAGGACAATAGTCTGAATAATGTAAATAGTGTATATAATACCTCATCTCAGAAATATAGACAGACTCTGTCATCACGTTCACATACGAACGTAACAAAGATGACAAAATCCTTTTCCTTGACGGTTTAATAGTCACAACTAATCAACAATCGAGAAATAGTAATTAAGATTTTCACAGTTATAGCACATTTCTCATACCATTTAATTGCAATATACGGAAGATTATTCGTGAGTATGAACGGATTATGCTAAAAATAAGCAGACATAATATCTGTAATTTATTTAATCAGACATATATATATATATATATATATATATATATATATATATATATATATATATATCGTCATGTGGGCATTAAAACATAAAAAAACATCACCATGGCATTGCAACATAGAAGAAAAAATTCCATAGTGGATAATTTTTCACGTTCTAATGAACACTAAAAGAAAAATTACAGCAATCAAAAAACAGTTTTGTATTACTGCTTGCAGCCCTGAAGATGATCTCGGAAGAAGATCGAAAGTACTTGGGAAATGGGAAATAAAAGCAATTTTCACAGTTATAGCACATTTATCATATTTAATTACAATACACGGGAGGTTATCCGTGGCCATGAACGGATTATGTTAAAAAGAAGCAGACATAATCTCTGTAATTCATTTAATCACACACACACACACACACACACACACACACACACACACACACACACACACATACACAGAGAGAGAGAGAGAGAGAGAGAAACACACACACATACACAGAGAGAGAGACACACACACAAAGACACTCACACACACACACAGACACACACAGACACACACACAGACACACACACACACACACACACATATATATAATGTAGACTATTCTAACTTGCTAAAAGTTTCAGCTGTTTGATTTATAATTCGCTTCATTCCATTTCGGTTTTCAGATAGAGAAAGAGTTATTTTGGGTTTCTGATAACATTAAAAAAAATTCCCTATATAAATTAACGGTAATTGCTTCTTCGTTTTACGCCAATTCGGTTAGAAGGGTAACTTCTACTAATGTAGATACGGATACTTTCAAATATACGTACATCGTTCCCTATGTACGATTTACATCTCAGAAGAAACTTCCCTCCTCCCCAAAAAACACTTCGCGTATTCCTTTATCTCAGAATGAGGGAAAATAAAAATGTGGCTGGAGTTTTAATGTAGTTGCAACTAGTGTCAGTGGTCTATGTTTAATCCCAAGTAAAAACCATGAATTTGAAAGCTAATTTGAAAAAAAAGCTTTGAAGTTTGGCGGTAAACAAATTCTCCCCTTCGTTCGTATTCGACGTTGTGCCTAATACGAAACTAAGCTTAGTAAATAGCGAAAATAAAATAGATTCAGAAAACGAAACTAAAAACAAAAACAAAAAAATAGCCAAACAAACAAAAACAGTCATTTTCCTCTTTATTGATTTACTATGTAACAAGTACTACAACGAACTTGACACTCCGGTTGAGGATAAAACTTTAACGTCCATCCAGAAGACACTTGCTTGCACTAAATGAACCCGCTACATTTTCTCTCACGTCGACTCAACACCGTTACAAGAAAACATAATACGTAAAGTCACCTTCAATATAGCAGTGTTAAGTATGTAAGCTAATATTTAAATATCGGGTTAGCGCAACGCTCAATGTCGTTATCTATATACAGGGTATGTCAGGTATTTGAGAACATATTTTAATTTGAGGCAATCACATTATTTAGCAGAGAAAACAATATAATTTTACAGAATTTAGTATACAGATTCTTTTATACATACACAAAGCATCTAAGTCTGGTCGATATAACCGCCATCATTTTCGATTACCACCTGAATACAACTTCTCACCGATTACATGCATTGAACAGGTTTTCATTATTGATGTTGACCATGAAGTCTTTAATAGCAACCTTGGTATTGTGGCCATTCATGTTGGCTTCACTCTCAACGACACTCAAGACATAATTAATCATAGGTTTTAAACCGGAGAGCTACTAGATCAAAATGGTAGTGGTAACATGATCGTGATTTTGTTTAGCAAGCGCTTCGGGTACTACTGAACATGAATTACCTTCTCATAATGTAGGATTTATATCTGGTGTCTTCGTGCAGCACATGTGTTGTATCCTTAAAGAGGTTACAAACAGACAAAGGTGGTACTCGAGTGAAGGAACAGCAACACGCGCGTAGATGAAAGGTTTATTGTAAAAGAGAATACACTACTGAAAGACAGGGAATCGGGTGGCAGGCTAGTAATTCCCGAAGTAAGGATATCTACCAACCGCCCCACGCGGTCAGATGTGGCATAAGGCTGAATTTAATGTGGAGTGTCCGAGCCAGTAGGCTCGGCCAAAAATGTCTGATTGTTGACTCCGGCACATGGTGCGGATTGGCAATGGCCCACGTTGATTTTCCGGGATTCTTGTCGATGTTACCCTGAATTTGCTGGACGAATTCGACATCTCTGAAAATGCTTTACCGTTGAGAATGTTTTCTTCTCTTTTTCATTGGACGCTGAAGAAAAATTCTTGCCGAAAGACTGGAATCCTTTACTTGTCTTGAACACGAAGGGCCTGGCGTCATCTAAGAAAGCTGCAATCTCCTAATCTGGATGTATAGCGGCAATGAAAACGGCGTGGATTTTCATCTCCCTCATTAGAGTCTATGTTTCCATGATGCAGCTGAAAAAAAAAAGATTTTTTTAAAGTTGATTACTTCCGGCTTTCTAAAGCAGTTCTATACTTGTATACATAATTGGGAAGAGTTTGTAATAGAATTATTTACATTATCCGGGCTGCTATCCTCATCTCCGTTGCTATATTCACAACGTTTCGGCCGTTGTACGCACCAGCCTTCCTCAAGTGATTAGAATTTCGAACCGAAACCTTTTTTTTTTCGTCCAGCGGGGTGGCAGATTGTTCTAGTTCCACGTGCCGTGCCTCTTCCGGATGCCTCAGTTATTTCCCTTTAACTCAGCTCTAGACTAAGTGACTAGACCCAAAGAGTTGTGAGTTCAATACCAGGCTCCAGCAGTGGTGAAGCAAAACTTGGAGAGTTGAGTTAAACCACTAACTACGTATAAAATTACATTTTTATAGTAAAAATTCCAGCAAAAGATTTTAATAGTAAAAAAAATTACCAGCAATAGATTTTAATAGTAAAAACTAAAAAATTCCATAAAAATTAATTTTCGGCATTAAATAATAAGTTGATACGCTGTTAAACGAACCAAACCTTTTAAAACTATCGTCCGGTTCACACTCCTCTCCGCTTTATCTCTATACTTCTAACGCCTCCGCCTAAAAATTTATTTGCAATTTATTTTTATCCGTATCGAACTCTTGTTAGTAACGGCGAAGCTCGAGCTGTGGCGCTTGATATCTCGAAGGCGTTTTACAGGGCTTGGCACGCTGGTCTTCTACGTAAGCTCCAGGGCTACGGTATCGCAAGACGAATGCTTGATTTAATCCAATCGTTCCTATCAAATCGTGAAATGAAGGTTGTTTTGAACGGGCTCGCTTCCAGATCCTTTCACACAAACCTAAGTGTCTCCGAAGGCTCTATCCTGGGTCCTACGCTGTTGCCGAACTTCGTCAATGATCTTCCTGATGTTATCAGTTCCCCGACTAGGTATTGAAACAGCTAACATTACTATTTACTCCTGTATCAAGAGCAAATCCGTCAGAGCTGATAAATTAAGCCTGGCAGCTGGTAGGCTCATATGTTCTCTCAGCACGTATTACAGGAGCTGTCTGCAGGGACTTTATTTCGAACACACTTCCAGACCTGCTAGAGGATGTGCCCCTGCTAATACGAAGACGCATGTTGTTCATGCATGATGGGGTTCCAGCACATTTTAGTTCACATTGTTTGCGATGCACTGGATGACATCTACCATGAAAGATTGATAGGTAGGGGAGGACCGATTTCATGGCATGCATATTCCCTCAACTTCAATCATTTAGATTTTTATCTCTGGGGCCACCTAAAGCAATTAGCTTCTGCAGCAGACATTAATAATGCAGAGACGCTTCATGAACGTCTCATGGGGGTCTGCGAAATCATTCGACAACGCGTGGGAGTATTTGAAATGGTCCACCAGTCAATGATCCGACGGGTGCATGCGTGAATAGAAACAAGCGGAGGACATTTGCTATGAGTTGGTGCGTTGAGGTACATCGATGGCCTTTTGGGCATATGTTTATAAGAACATTTTTACCTTGTTTTTGGTGTCAGGGACCCGTCTCCAAAGTTTGTAAAAGCATTTTTCGATTGTTTCTTGGATTGAAGATTTAACAGCGTCTACCGTAAGCTTTAAACTTAATAATTCAAAAACGAAGGATTTGCAGACATATATTATATGGCCTTTTGTCTTTTTTTTTTGTGTGCGAGGAATTCACCCCCAATGCCTGTAAAAGTATTTTTGATTCACGCTGTATATCTGGTTCATCTCCCTTCCCCATCTTTTGAACAGGAGTAGAGGTTTATTTGTTGTTTCCTGATTAGGATTGAGTTTCCAGTTCCTTCTAAAGTCTTCTTATTCTTCTTCATTCCAAATAAACCCCTGCGTCTTAGTGACATCATCTCCTTGCTTGAGGTGAAATGATTACTACACACACACACACACACACACACACACACACACACATATATATATATATGAAGAAATATAGTCTTAAAGTGTTCTATATTTATGGGATAAAGTGCTCAATATCAGGGATAGAGCGTGTGTAAATATAAAAGTGAACATAGAAGTCAACACTTATAGGCGACAGTCTGTTTCATGCTAGATGCAATCGTCAGGCCTGGCGATTGCATCTAGCATGAAACAGACTGTCGCCTATAATTTAGTGTGTAAATATCACAGTTATTATCAGTAATTTCGCACTTAGGATCAGGTTATTTTAATGTCAATTTTGTAGTGCGTAATCCTTTACTCTTATTACTGAACAATTTAGTTCATGCCACTTTTCTCCAGTACAAGAATGCACATTTTTCAAATTTAAAAAATTCAACCACAGCGTTGCGTTTGCACGCTCCAAAATTATTCTAACATTTAACAATATCTCATTGCTAAAAAAACACTATTTCGGACCGTACTACCTTTCGATGTCGCATTACTATTCGGAACTTAATAAAAACACACTAAATTGTCTACCTGAAGATGGTCGTTTGGTACGACTGAAAGCCCGGCTCGTAGAAAAAATAAGACCTGATAAACCCGGAATTTATGAACAAGGATCACACCATTCATTAACAGATTCGAAGTCGATTGTATTTTATTAGTAAATATTGTTTGTGAGAGTGATTCTCGCCGTATAATTAGCTTCAGTATTTGTTTTTCGTTTGAATGATTTACGTTACATATATATATACATATATATATATATATATATATATATATATATATATATATATATATATATATATATATGTGTGTGTGTGTGTGTGTGTTTTGAACAATAAAAAAATAAACAAATTAAAAATTTTCAGACATATTGGGTTGTATATTAATATTTTTTGTTTTATTATTTCAGTTAGATTCCTCGACTAGTTTTGGCTAGAATGGCCATCATCAGGAGAAAAAAAAATCCCTACTTGTTAGTAGCAGTGAACTACAGGTGTGAATGACTGTTTCTGAAGAAATTTAACATTATCTGCAGTTTTCATTTGCTTTTTATCGTTAATTTTGGTCAGTCCTTGTGTTGGTTAAACTTTAAAACAGGCTCTTTCAATTTACCTTTGAAGTAAAGGAAGTTCGCATTCACTTATGTGCTAATACCCTTAGGAAGAGTTTGAATCCTCTTCTTCTCCCCCCACCCAGCTGAGTAAATAGAAGGACAGACCGGGTTCTATAGCCTTGGATGGTAATGGGTCAACGGCAGAAAGAAATGGCAACCTACAGCGGGAAAAAAATCTGCCTCGTCAAACATTTATCGAAAGGTACATGATCGCCTACGCGTGTATCACGCATGGCACATAACTGACTGATGTCAGATTATATGACGGTTCCGTGTCGGATACAGGTTCGTTTCCTGTCGGAGTACGCATAGTTTTTGTGAAATTTCACGGATATTCAGCCCGGTAAAAGTTAATATTAGGTATAGGCATGAGATTGCTGGAAAAATGAGCATAACATGATAAAAACAGCCTTAAACTTGATGAAAATAATTTTTTATTGTGTAAATGTTTATATTTTTATAAAGAGGAAATATCAAAGTATTTTTTTATTTGTTTTTTACATTTTTTAATCATTCCTAGCATGTCCAAAATTGTCGTTTAAAATCGTGATAAAATTGACACAAAATCGATCATCAGCCATTTTTTTCAATTTTATAAACGAAAGTTAATTTTTCCCTATAAAATTCTGTCAAAAATCAATTATACGTATTAAAATTTATTTTGACAAAATTAGAAATTTTAAAGTTTATTTAATATATTTTAAAACAAAAATTAGTTACTTTATGCGCCGAAAAGATATAGTTTAAAACAAGAGACAGCAGGTCTTAACAGCGGCGACGTGTGACTATGTGATGATTGATGCTTTCAGCACGTATTGACAGCTTATGTAAAGAAAAATTATCGTATGTAAGGACAGAAGTGATATAATTTATCTTTTTATTGAACCAACTTATTTACCTCGTTATTTTTAAGGGTAAATTTCAGCGCTCTAATTTTTTATTGTTTCTTAGTACTTAGATTTGCACCTTTACGTTTACGATACTTTATGAAAATTTTAAAACTAAGACTGTTGAGAGTGAGATAAAATTTCATACGAAAGGTACATAAAATTAATTAGGTACCTTTCTTATGAAAGGAAGTGTACATAAAATAGAATTTAATATACATTTAACGGTATTATTTGTATTTGCACTCATTTTATTAATTTTCATATTTCATTTATCGAAAAATGTCATAACTGAGATGATATAAAAATAAGACCATATAAATTTCATAATGCTTTTTAGGTACCATTATGATTTGAAATATTATACAAATTTTTCTCTTTTCATAATGCTTCCGGTCTTCTGTATATTTGAATTAAAGCCGTTTTATGGACACAAAAACATGTTATAATATATTTTTATCTATTTGGGGTTTGCCGATTGTAACCAGCTTTACAATTTATAATCTGTATTGACTCAATAACACCATCGACTGAACTGTACATCATTTTCATTAATTTTAGAATATTTAACAACTTTAATGTAAAAAATAAAATAATTTAAGAAATATCAAATAATTGTAAAAATTTATTTTTCATCGAAAACGTTTTTTTGCTTTCACACATATTCATAAAAACAAGTAAAAGCAAATAAAGCTTTTGAAATTAAATAATATCTTTGTTTTATTGAGTTTTGTATGTTACAATTCAGAGCTGATTTTTAGGTAGAGGAGGGTTAACTAAAAAAAAAAAAAGAAACTTGATTTACTTTCCCCAAAGCCTTGTGCTTTTAACTAATTAATCACTAAAATTGTACACTTTTGAATTTCAAGAATGTTTATAAAATTAGTTATGGGGGTGGTAATAAATAACTATATATATGTAAAAATTTACAATGTCTTTAAAAAAAATAAACATATTTATAAAAATTTCTATCATTTGTAAATAGTTTCTGAAAGTTTCATTAAAATACGACAATTATTTTTATTTTTGTAAGATTTTCAAAATTAATGTCTGTCATAAAAAATGGACAAAAATTTGCAGTTATTTACTAGGAGTTCTGCTGATAAAGAGAAAAAAGGTTTTTCAATCAAAAGCTAAAATGTTCTAAAAAAGACAGAATTATTTTAAATAATTGCTTTGTTCTTTTCTCTTAATAGTAACATAAACATTTTGACGATGAAATTTTGTTTTCGTCAAGTTTAAGGCCGTTATTATCATGCTATGCTCATTTTCCAGCGATCTCACGCCAGTACGTATATGTTAATACTATTTATTATGAACAGAGCATTTACTTAAATATTTGCGTCTATATAATAACGTGAAACAATAAAATATAATAAAGTAATTGTCGGACTTAGTCAATTTCATAATATATATATATATATATATATATATATATATATATATAAATAAAAAGAAAGAAGAGTAAGATATAAAATCCGGTGTTCTTATAGATATTTTTATTTTTACACAATAGTGCTCAATGTAAATTTACAGAGCATTAATATTATAAATTAATTGATTTAAAATATGTTTTTTTCGCTACACAGTGATAACCATGTTTCAGAAATGGAAGCTAAAGCCCTTGAATTTGATTTTGTTATTAAACGAAAGACATTAGTTCCATTTCCTCGTCAAGCGAATTTTGGAGTAACTTATTTTTTAAAAATTACGGTTGTTAAAGGCACGGCAAAGATTCATAATTGTGGGTTTCCAAGGATACCGATAAATCCAAAAAATAAGTTACTCCAAAATTCGCTTGACGAGGAAATGGAACTAATGTCTTTGGTTTAATAACAAAATTAAATTCAGGGTCTTTAGCTTCCATTTCTGAAACATGGTTATCACTGTGTAGCGAAATAAAAACATATTTTAAATCAATTAATTTATAATATATATATATATATATATATATATATATATATATATAAATATATATTATTCAGTTGTATGGATATAAGTTTGTGATGCTGGGTTTCACGCTTTTGCGATCATCAGACAATTGAATATGTTAGTTCTATCGCTGATATTGAGCGGTTTTCACTAATTACTGCGCATAATATATATATATATATATATATATATATATATATATATATATATATATATATATATATATATATATATAACCAGGATACCTATATGGAAATGTTAAAATACATAAACCGGCATATCCATTACGATCCATCATTTCATAGATCCTAAAACCTATTTAAAAATTGTCAAAATTCCTCAATGGTTTTATTACTCCATATCTATCTACTAATTATAGCATCAACTCAAGACATGAATTTCTCGAAATTCTTAAAGCTACAGAACCAAACCGAGGCATTTTACCATCACTTGATGTACGCAATTTATTTACAAACCTCCCTGTCGATGAAACCATCGATATAATCCTTAACGTTGTACATAAAAATAATTCAATTCCACCTCCATCCATCAAACCTAATATTCTCAAAAAATGCCCCCACAACTAATGACCCCTTCTATGACCATCGTGGTAAAATTTACTCTCAAACTAATGGAATAAGTATGGGAAATTCACTCGGACCGGGCTGCTCTGTTACATGTCCCACGTAGAAAACAAGGTATTTAAAAAAATTTACTATACCCAAAATATATGTCCGCTATGTATGTAGATAATATTTTTATTTTAGCTAAAAACAAAAGCGATATATATATATATATATATATATATATATATATATATGTATATATATATATATATATGTGTGTGTGTGTGTGTGTGTGTATATATTTTGAATTGGACAGAGACCGACAATTTATTTAAAGACATTTTTGATATGTTTAACGTTCTTTTTATAGATACAAGTAAGCAAATGCTCTGTTTTATAATAAACAGTATTAAATTATACTGTTTATAATAAAACAGAGCATTTGCTTAAATACTTGTATCTATAAAAAGAACGTGAAACATATCAAAAATGTCTTTAAACATATATATATATATATATATATATATATATATATATATATATATAATTTTCTTAGAGGTACAGAATTTTATAATAGAAATAATGACAGCAAGACGAACTTTACCATTCATGACTGAAAAAACAAAAACAAAAAAAGCAAAAAAAACTTAACCAGCCGACCGGTTTCGCTCTCACTCAACAGATCTGAAATCGAGGGAAGACTAAATGTTACAATATAAAATATAAAACATGAAAAGCATGTGATGAAGATAAAGGCAGAACAATCAGATGGAAATAATGCCAAGCCCTAGCAGGCATTCCCTCTGTTTACAGAGAGAGGGCTGTCTGGACCTGACATAGATCGTTTCCAATGCCATCAAATGTAATAAAGAATGAGCATGACTAAGGATGGAGAAAGAGTCAATGCTGAAATTGGTGGCACAATAAGGTGCTCAGCGATAGCAGAGCCGTATGTGTTGTTGAACTTGTCACCAGATTGGAACGTCGCATATATATGATATAAATATAGTTTTTTAAGGGCTGCTATATTTATGGATTAAAGGGATCAGAACAAAAGATATCGCGTATGTAAATATAAAAGTGAACACTGACGTCAACACCTAGTGGCGACTGTCTGTTTCAGGCTTGAACGCAATCTTCAGGCCCTGTCGCCACTGGGTGTTGACCTCAATGTATATATATATATATATATATATATATATATATATATATATATATGCATCTAGACATATGGTTCTATTGTTAATATTTCGGTCTCCCACGTGGTATGACGTCATAGAATTGCATCACGAATTTATGACTTGCGCCTGCTATTCCGAGGCCGTTATCGTTACATAGCAATGTTCTATAACATAACAGAATATCATCTTTGATGGTGAATATCTTTGTCTAAATGTCCCTATAACCACTCTGAAGATGGCTCATGTGAGCCGAAATCTTAGATCATGGAACAGCTTGATAAAAAAAATATCGAAATATTTTTTGTTTTTATTTTCACCCGAAATTAAAGCAAATACACGGAGTTTGGATCGGCTCCTGATCAAACATAATAGACATTCATATACATCAAGGACAAACTTATCGCATCACCGAAAATACGGTTATAAATTATAATTTATATCAACTTTGTAATTTCGGTCTGATAAGACGAGTTTTAAAAACTTACCCGTTGAAATAAATTATAATTTATAAATGTGTTTTCGATGACGCGTTAAGTTTTTCCTTGATATATATATATATATATATATATATATATATATATATATATATATATATATATATATAACTTGAGTGCTCCGAAAGTAATGCCAACTATTTTATGATATTTACCCAGCACGTCAGAAACGGGTGTTGGAATCATGGTAATGGAGGTTGAACCTTCCGTCAATAACACATAAATTCTTTTGTTAAGTATATGAAAGCTAAGCGGCAGTCTGGCAAATTGGCGACTTACATTAAAGCGCGTACAAAACAGGAGTGTGTCATTGAATTCGGTCATGCAGAAGAAATGGCCTCTATTAGCATTCATTGACGCATGTGGAGACAAAACGGTAGATGCGAGCACAATTACGGGTGGGTAATAAACTTCGTTCCGGTAGGTCCTACCCAGTTGTCAACACATGAAATAAAGAATTATTGTTCACCACTAGTAAAACATGAATTGCCAGTGGTGATGACAATAAAGAAAAATAGATTTTTGTAGCTGAAAATGTTGTTTATTTAATATATATATATATATATATATATATATATATATATATATATATAAGAATGATTATAGGTATTTTTATATTATACAATCTTATAGCATATCACGAAATTAGTATAACTGATATTGGACTGTACAGAGATGATAGGCTTATGGTTATAAAGAATTCTACAAACTTTAAAATTGATAAAATTAGAAAACTATTATACACAGAATTTAAATGCCTGAACTTAAAAATTACTAAAAAGTACTAAATTGAAAAAGGGGAATTTTCTTGATATAATATTAGATTTAATTAATAATGTATACATACCTTATAAAAAAACCCAATACTAATCCTTTGTATATACAGCCTAAATCTAATCATCCTCCATCTATAATTAAACATATACCTTTATCTATTGAAAAGAGAATAAGTACAAATTCATGAATAGATTAATTTCTATAATAAAGCTCTACAAGATAGTGGCTATAAAAGTCCAAAACTCAGTTACATAAAAAATGAAAGTGGAAACCATAGAAAAAAACAGAAGTAGAAAAATCATTTGGTATACACCCCCATACAACCAAATGATAAAAAATAAACTAGGAGAAAAATTCCTTGCATTAATCGTTAAACATTTTCCTAAAGATAGTAAAGTCAGTACAATTTTTAATAAAAATACCCTAAAATTAAGTTATAGTTGTACTGAAAACTTAGAAATGATTATTAAGAAACATAATGCTAATATCTTGAGTAAACATTTAAACCAAAATAAAAAAAGAGAGTATACTAAAAAAAAAAAGATAAAGAAAAATCGTGTAACTGTAGAAATCCTCAAAACAGTCCTCTTAATAATGGATGTCGCACTGAATCATTAGTGTACCAATGCAATATCTCATCTATTGAGGATTCAGACAAAGCTAGTCTACATTGGATGCACAAGACATGAATTCAAAAAGCGTTGGAATCAATATTAAATTTTTTTAAAAATAATTAAATACCGGAATCAGACACCTCTATCTAAATATTTCTGACACTTAAATGAAACCACTAAAACACCTACTATAAAATGGAAATTAATAAGAAAAGCTAAAGTTTGTAGGTCATTAAATGATCCATGTCCTTTGTGCATACATAAAAAATTATACATTATTAAGTTTATGAAAAATAAAAATTTACTTAATCAAAGAAATGAAATAGCTATTTTTGCAGACACTGTCAAAGATGTTCCTTAAATAATGATTAAATGTGAAAAAAAGATAAAAAATGAAACACATATTTACACTTGATCTTTGATTAATAAGTTTTAAATAAGAAAGTAATTCTAATATATCTATTTGTTTAAAAAAAAACATATAGTCTATTAGTAATTAGAATTAGGAATAATAATTTTAAATTCTAGGAATAGATTTTAAATATTAAAAATACGACGTACTCATATACAAACGGCCCTTTCGAAAAAAAGAATTTGTAAATAAAATTGAAAATTAAACGGCAAAATAAAAATGCCAAAAAACTTTTTGCCATTGACAAAAATAAATAAGACGACATGCGAAAAACGGATGTCATCATTTGTTGAACAGGCACCCCTACCCTACTTTAACTTGCGCTGATTTGGAAAGTAACTCATATTTTGATACACAGGTTGTCTATGAAAATAAATACCCTACAACCCCTTATCAAAATGATTGAATTTCCCGTAATCTTAGCAACTAATATAAAGATTGCATATGCTTATAAACTCAGTAAATTTCAAAATAAGTTATTCCAACAAAGCTTGAAAATGAAACAGTACTAAGAATTTTAATTTAATTCTATGATTAAATTTAAAGTTTTAGTTTCGGTTTTTTGAAAGATGGTAATTCCTGTGTAGCGATGGGACCATATGTTTAAATTAGTAAATTTATAATATATATAAAAGTACATATTATCACTCACCTATACATATACATATGCATATTTATTAATATATATATATATATATATATATATATATATATATATATATATATAAATGTAGTTATATTATCTCTCACCTATATTTATACATACATATATACTATTTTGTATAATTTTATTTTTCAACAAACAGTATTTAAAAATATAGGACAAACGTCATCAAAGCCCAGTCCGATAAAATCCTAACGGATGAAATGCGTCATAAAAAATTTCCAGTTTGTCATATATATATATATATATATATATATATATATATATATATATATATATACTAGCAGCATGGCCCGGCGTTGCCCGTGCTTGATTCAAAAACCGTACCACTCATACAGCACTCGCTATCATTTGACTTAAAATATTTTTGCCCTTCCTTGCCTTTAAAGGAATGCCCTTTGCCGTGCTGATGCTACATGCCTTACTTCTTGCCTATTTCACACTGCAAATTTTTTCTAAGCTCTATACTAAACATTAAATCTGTTACGAAAAAGAACTAAACAAAATGAACACAAAACGATCAGCTTTAAAAAGGACTCGTAACTGGAAAAACCGAATGAAAAAAGAATGTTAACAACAAATACTTTTTCACACCCAACCCAGTTCTCCGGAATCAGAATCAACGTTGAGTTTAAGCAAGCGAATGAGCCAATTGGAGTAAAGTGCCATGCAGATTTTAAATTTTCCTACTTGTGACGAATGCAGCTATCGATTTTTTTGCATGCTAGCATGCTAGTTAACATTCGTGTCAGTCAGCTGTTGGCTCTCACGCTGGCCAATAGAATCTTCCTGCCTATTCGTGGCAGCCAGCTATAGGCTCTCACTTTGGCCAGTAGACAATGGCCGCAAACTACATGAAAACTGGCGTAGAAGCATGAAAAAATCGATTATTTCCACTATCGATGGGAGTTGGGAAATGCAGAGTTAGTCTTCGCCTTTACACTTACTTGGAGCATGTGCATGTCAATTTTTGTGCAAATCCGTCGAAAATTACGGCCGTGCATTCGTTACACACACACACACACACACACACACACACATCCTGCCTTTTATATATATATATATATATATATATATATATATATATATATATATATTGTCACATATATCATTGAATAATTGAGACAAGTTTTGTCCACTTATTTTCAATTGGATCCTTTCATATTCATGGACAAACATTTTGGTGTCGTTATTAAAGGAAGAGTGAAAATTATCTACACTACACTACTCTTTGTAGCCATATTTATTACAATGTTTCAGCCGTTGTACGCTCCGGCCTTCTTCAGGTGGTTGGAATATTTCGCTCACTGGAGTAGACTGCCATGTTTTTTTTTAATGGATGTCAGTTATTAGTTTTCTCCTGCTTAATACCCTCTCCAAGTTCCCCACTGCCTTAACTGATAAAAACTCTAATATTGAAACGTTTTTCATTGTTCTGCTCTTGAGAGTGGTTAGTAAGTTCGTATAAGTAACTACATGTACTTCACTAAGTTCAATCCTCACCGAGTCTGTTTTGGGACGGTGTGCCATGCATAAGTCATGTTGCAGACCATCTCTTTATGCTCGCCATGTTTCCTGATAGGCATGATGGTTTGTTTCAGCAAAATAACGCGGCCCCTGTTTACACAAACTCCTTTCCAGAAATACTCGGCTAATTTACCTATAATCCAATATGGCTCCTGTGCTGGTCAGATCCAAACATCATTGATCGTATATTGAGCACGTTTCAGAACTCACCAAATTACCCGTAGCTACACTCAGCAAATAAAACTCAGTTATGGACAGAAATTCCTGGACAGATATGCCCACTCACCGCCTGCAGCACTACGCGGGAACTCATACTATGTCGCTCAGCCGCTGTTATTCGGGTAAAGAGTGAGTTACATGTTAGGAAATAGCGGTTTCTATTTTTTTGGCACTTCAGTTTATCAATACGGTAAATTAATCCAATCGACTTCAGAGGCAGTCAGACCTGTTCGAATCGATATCTTTATAAGAAGGGGGTTTAATCGGTTGTTGAAACATACATACGCTAACAGGTAAGTAGATTCCCAGGGACAATTTGCCAATGTTATTTGTTCAATCATAATTTTCTTTTACACTCTATTCCTGTTATAGCAGTATTTAAACGCCTACAGACTGATCCGTCCGGTCGTCAAAACTGACAATGGATACCGATGCCATTTTTGGTACAGTTGCTATTATGATTATAGAAAAAGTGGATTATTCGTGTACTCCTTTACCTTCCGTTTCTCCTCCTCCTCCTCCTCCTTCTTCTTCTTCTTCTTCTTCTTCTTCTTCTTCTTCTTCTTCTTCTTCTTCTTCTTCTTCTTCTTCTTTATCTTTCTCTCTCGTTCTACTCTCTCTCGTATTGTTAATAAAGGAGTCTCATTAAAATTTCTTTTCTAACTAACAACAGTCATGATATTTTCAAATGATTTCCTATCAGAAAATTTCATGGAACCAAAACTAGTTTTAAACAAGTGAAAGAGGTTTCTCAACATTCGTTGGTTATCTTTTATATCTTTCAAAACTTCGCCAATCGCCGGCTTCAAATGCTATCAAATGTTTTGGTCGCTGTACACTCCGACCTTCACCAGGTGTCTGTAGCATACTAATATATTTATTTGTTTAAAAAAGCATATAGTCTATTAGCAATTAGAATTAGGAATAATAATTTTAAATTGTAGGAATAGATAAATGGATGTCAGTTATCTCCTGTTAATTCCCCTCTCCAAGTTCTCCACCGTCTTAACCAGGTATTGAACTCACGCTCTTTGAGTCCTGTCACTGGATCTAACTAACGCCTTTATCCACTGTGTCCTTGGTTAATACCTGGTTAAGGTGGTGGAGAACTTGGAGAAGGGAATTAACAGGAGATAACTGACATCCATTAGACATGGCACGTGGAACTAGAACAGTCTATCCCAGTGAACGAAATAAAGGGTTCAGTTCGACATTCTAACCACCTGAAGAAGGCCGGAGCGAAAAACCTCCGAATAATGTAAATAGTGTACATAAAACCTCATCTCGGAAATATAGACAGATACTGAAAGGCCGAAACGTTGTAATAAATATGGCGACAAAGAGGAGGACAATAGTCCGAATAATGTAAATAGTGTACATAATGCCTCATCTCAGAAATATAGACAGATGCCAGTTATTGTTTCGTTTTTCTTCAACAAGGTAATAAGCAACATTTTTTCATTACTTTTGCAATATATCAGTACTGACTGAAATTGATACAAATCTTTCTGAAACAATCTTGAAATTATCAGGATCCATGGTGCCTTGATTTATTTTCCATCTCGTCGGCATAAATCCGCGTCGGGGTGTTTTCTGAGCAGGACTAACAGATAATACCATTCACTATTCAATTGTTTTCCGATCTGGTCCATTTTTATCTCTTCTAGATTAAGCCTAAAATTTCCACTCACATGCTAATAGGTTGTCTTAAAAACTAGTTCTTCTATGCGCCATTTCTCTTCAGGACGTTGGCGATCATGGCTCTCCACAATATTTTCTCTTTTGTAAAATATGTAAGATAGATTCTGTCGAGAAAATACGTAATGAGTCACTCTTCTGGAGGATAGCATCAGTCATGCTGATGGAAGATAAAAGATGTTCTTTCAGAGGATTAAAAGAGAACAATTTCATTTTGGAAGCGTTAAAATTAACAAGCCATTCCTTGCCCCAGTTAACAACAGACTGTAGGTCATTTTTTGAGATCAACTGCCAATTTAACCTTATCAAATCGATCAGATTTACTATCAAGACAGGAGTAAATAGTTGTGTCATCAGAACTGATACCAAATTAAGAAATGATTACATCAGGATGGTCATTGATGAAACTTACAAACCAATTAAGTCCAAGAATAGAGCCCTGGGGGTAGGGGGAGACCTGCATTAATGCAAAAGATCTAGAAGACAAGCTGTTCATTTCGTGATTTGATACGAAAGATGGAATCAAATCAGAAATTATTCCAGAAATACCATAATCTTTTAACTTATGAAGAAAAGCGTCATGCCAAACCCTGTGAAATGCCTTCGAGATATCCAAAGCAATAGTTTTTTTTATTATAATATTAACAGTTAATACATCGGATGCTGACCTAGAAAATCGAAATTCCTTTTGCTCACCTGAAAGAACACCTGCGAGGCGAGAAGCTTAACTTTTATACTAAAGTTCATTTAGAAGACAATTTATCCATCGCACGCAACATATCTGTTAAAATGAGAATCAGTGTTATTTTCATCTTAGCGTCATTTAGACGACAATTTATCCATCGCACGCAACATATTTTCAACGTGAAAAGAAGACAACATGTAGCAGATGGCGTGTATTTTGTCAGCTGACTTGTGCCTCGACCTAGAATAACTGAACCTTGAAGATTTGCGAAACAATGAATCTTTTGCGCACACAGAGTAAATTTGACGCTATAATATCAATTATAGCCTGATAAGCATAATTTATATGAATGCACAGTTTTGGTAACTGATTAACCAAAACATATATATATATATATATATATATATATATATATATATATATATATCTGCAAAAGATCTAGAAGAGAAGCCGTTCATTTCGCGAATTGATACGAAAGATGGAATCAAATCAGAAATGATTCCAGAAATATCATAATCTTTCAACTTATGAAGAAAATCGTCATGCCAAACCCTGTGAAATGCCTTCGCGATATCCAAAGCAATAGTTTTTTTATATTATAATATTAACAGTTAATACATCGGATGCTGACGTAGAAAATCGAAATCCTTAATCTGCTACTGCGCTTAAATTCATAAAATCGAGGTAGCATAGAGGAAATTTCATCAAAACAATTACCATGAAAGTATTTATAAAAACAAAAAAGGCACGAGGAAGCTACGTTACGGCGATGGGAAAGAGTCTGAAGCCGAGATATCAGGTCAGGACCAATAACATTGCAGATTCTTCTTTGGATTTTATCAAGAATCTCTAAATACATAGCAGAGAAACCAGACCAGACATGGCAGCAATATTCAAAACATGGACGAATGGTCGACTTATAAATACGTAAGATAGATTCTGGCGAGAAATGAATTGTCTAGCACGACATAGTCTGCAACAGAGAAGACAGCGACGTCTTCTCGGTTGGACGAGTGGAACCCGGGCGAGGCTCCGCAGAAGGGCAGAGTCTCGTTCGGGGGTGTTGACCAACCCGATCCCGTTTATACGGGATCTACGGGCATTTTTTGGCCGAGCCCACGGGCTCGGGAATACCCCACTTTACACCCGGCCTTGTGCCACATCTATCCCTCGTGGGGCGGGGGCAGTAAATACTGTCTAGCACGACATAGTAAACCAAATTTTATAGTAGCAGCTCCAGGAATTGATTCTATATAATCTTTCCATTTCATGTCAGCTGAAAACGTTAGCCGGAGACGGCGCAACGAGTCACTTTCATGAAGCCACGCCGATGGAAGATAAAAGGTATTCTTTCAGAGGATTAAGAGAAAGCAGTTTCGTTTTAGAGGCGTTAAAAATAACAAGCCACTCCTTGTCCCATTTAACAACAGATTGTAAATCATTTTTTAAATCAGCTGCCAATTTTGGCTTATCGAATCGATCAGATTTACTGTTAATCCAGGAGTAAATAGTTGTGTCATCAGAATAGATACAGAGTTGAGATATGATGACGTCAGGAAGGTCATTGTTGAAACTTAGAAGCAACGTAGATCAAAGGATAGAGGTCTTTGGAACACTTGCATTTATGCAAAAAGAAATGCCATTCAGTGCAATACTAGTGAAGTACTAAGTATAAGTAAATTTGAAACAATAGAAAGCTTACATCTAACTCAATCATGCCTCTCTCCCCCTCACTTCCTCACTTCGTTAATTTACATATACTTAGTGCTGCCCGTCATAAATGTGTAAATTTGTTTTCATTTTTCGTTTCAACCTTTGGAAGTAAAATCTGATGATCTGCGGTCCTTTAAAAGGGCTGTGGTGAAATAATTTATTATATGGAACCTTAAAGTGGCCTGTTCATATATATATATATATATATATATATATATATATATATATATATATATATATATATATATATGTATATATATATATATATATATATATATATATATACCAGTGTGTAACAGCAAAATTGTACAAATCGTGTAACATCAAAATTGTCCAATTGTTAGATTAAGCATTGGATTGTTGTATCTTAGAAATGATTAAATATATCTTACTGGAATTTTCCGAGTTTTTTTTAATAACACTATTGGACTCTACGTTGAACAATAAGAATGTATTTAGCTCTAATTTGAAATGATGATCCCTCTTTGTGTTGTGACATCTTGATCCAGTTTTCCTCTCTACTGCTCCCTCTTTTTAAAAATTATTCACTGTTCACTTGATGGTTCTTGATGGGACTTTAAAGATGGAAGCCAGAGTATGAATGTTGGTACCCTTACTGAATGCCTGAATGATCTTTTTCCTCTCAACGTTGCTCAATTGGGAAGACATAGTGAGTGTGACACGAAACAATTTTAACCTGTTCTCTTTCTAGCTGAATAACTCAAAGAGTTTTTTTTTCAGTGATTCTTACAACAAATGGTGTCAGGATGGCTAAACGTTTTATCTGAAAATCTGAAAGAAGAAACTCAATTAGTTTAGTTGTTTAAACCTTTACGGCGAAAGAAGAATATGAATTAGTACTTAAATATAATTCGCCGCGCGCACGCGCGTACACACACACACACACACACACACACACGTGTGTGTTTTGTGAATAACAATTGAGGGGTAGTGTGCAAACTTTTGAAGTCATGACCCCATTCACGCCCACAGAAGAAAGGCTACCGCGCTGACAAGCTACAAAATAATCCCCTTCTTTCCCTCTCTTTGCAAACTATGATCAAAGCGAAATGAGTGAGGGAAAGTAAGAATGAAAGAAAGAAAGATAAAGAGAGAGAGGGGTAAATAGAAAGGAGTAGGAAGAGGAGATAACTATATTTCAGACAAAACTTGTCCGAGGTTTATATTTTATTTCATTTTTAATTAACCTTCACATAAAGTTACTTTTCTTCGAGTTGTCTTGGATTGTAGGCTCGACTATAACTAGCGATGTTGTTCTAATTTCTCAGCAAATTGGACTCTCAAGAGCACCCAACGTGTGTCACAAAAGCGCGCGTGCACAATGAGGATAAAATATGGATATCTTTCCTGGCGTGTTTATAAATTGTACACTATTCAATTATTAACGTTAACAACGAACTATTTTAAATTACAAAATTGTATTTGGGTTCATTAAACGAAAATTACTTACCATATAATACATATTACTTATAATACATTCCTTCTTGACGTCAGTTTTAATGTCACGGGTACACCAGTTGATTGACAAATCTCGGTGATAGCACAATTTACATAAACAACAAATTTGATTTATTTCAAGACAACAAAGATAGACACGAAATTTGCTAATTTCATACAGATAATTGTCCGTTAATATACGACGTCAAAATGTTGCTATTGCAACAGTTAGCTAAATAAGACGAAGTTTTAATATATGATAATCTAACCCACGAACAACCCTCTAAATTTTTACATAAATTCTAAACGTATACAAGAACCTTATAGGTTATTTTGATAGTACACATCAATCAAACCATATAATAATTATCCATGTGTATTTATTTATATATTTTCTGTCTCATCTGTAGTCAGAAGGGAAGTAAATCAACATAAGTTAGTAAATTTATGAGTGATTACTTCCCTTATTCGCTTTCATAATTTATGCAAACAAAATATTTATCTGCATTTAGACAAAATTAGTTCCCGAGTGAAATGAACCATCTTATTCATCAGTTCCTTTACTCCTACGTTTCTTAGATTGCAGTTTTATTTGTTCAAGATTTTCATGTGAGGTACGCCGATACCTTTGACTATACAGTGATCGTCTTGCTTCAAATTGGTCTTGAAATAAGCTTTGTTGTCGCCATCTTTGTCGATCTGTTGCTAATCTTTTTCTTCCGAAATATATTTCCATTTTCGCTGTTATATTAAACACAATTTTTTGTTTTAACATGAAAAGATATTGGGCAAAAAGCGATTTATGTAATACCAGGAGTCATCTATGAACCATAGAAAACCTTGGGCGTCTAAAACAATGTGAACAGATTAATTAAACGGTTCATTGGCTTCTATTTTAGTTGTGAATTCTTATTGAATCTTCATACATTGCTTGAAGGCTTTTGTTTCATTGCATCTCACTATTAAAACTTTCTATCAATTGCCATCATTTTTTTACGACATGGGTACACTAATATAATAATATTACGATGGGATCATAACATTATCATAAAGTATATATATATATATATATATATATATATATATATATATATATATATTTGAATTGGACAGAGTCCGACAATTTATTAAATAAATTGTCGGACTCTGTACAGTTCAAAAATATATGACGTCATTTGTTTACATTTGATACGCTAAGAGCAGATATGAATAGAAGAGATTCATGGAAGATTTAAGTTTAAAGATAGTAAAATCGACCTTGCTAACCGGACGCTTCTCTGTGGCTGAACAGTTAAGACACGTCTCGCGAAATGACGGTTCCGTATAGGATACAGGTTCGATTCCTGTCGGAGAACGAAAATTTTCTATGAAAATTTCTCGGACATTCAGGCCGGTAAATGTTATTTAATACTGTTTATTATAAAACAGAGCATTTACTTAAATACTTGTATCTATAAAAAGAACGTTAAACATATCAAAAATGTCTTTATATATATATATATTCCCAGAGGATAGAATCCAGGTAGAACTCAATGTCCAGGACAGAGTAAGAATATAATATAAAAGGCACAAGCACTAATATTCCATTGTTATAAATTATTACATTGGAATCGTAATCACGATCCAATTCATCAGACCTACAATTTCAAAAAGATTTTTGAATTTGTAGGTCTGATGAATTGGATCGTATTTGCGATTCCAATGTAATATATTATAAGCATGGAATATTAGTGTTTGTGCCTTATATATATATATATATATATATATATATATATATATATATATATATATATATATATATATATATATATATATATATATATATATATATATAGATAGTAGTAGTAGTAGTCTTATAAGTATAAGACGCAAAACTTGATCGGAAAACCTTCGGTGTCTTGATTTGCAAATAATCAAACCAATACCAAAGGGGAAAAAACGGTATAAAAAAAGAAAGAATCAAGAACATGTACGTTAACCGAAAATAATCGTCCAGCATGCAAGTTCAAGGCCCAAAGAAAAAAAAACCGATACGTGTACGCACAAAAAACTAAATAAAGTGCTCAATACAGTGAGTAGAGCAGACCTAGTAAGACCTGACGATCCGTTTAGGTGAAACCGTGGTAGGTTTGTCTGGCTCTCTAAGTCATATATATATATATATATTTGTATATTTAGGCAGCAATCCTTCGTTTATGCATGTTTCATTAAAAACGACAGACACGGTATTACAATTGAGCTTTTTATTTAATTTTTCTTGTGTTCGAACAAGAGTTTTTTTTACAGGACAAAGGGTGTGTAGGAACTGTCCAAATGTTTTATGTTTTCGAGCGCTTTCGGCTATACCTTTAGTCATATATATTGTGTATTTTGGCAGCAATCTTTCATTTATTCATGTTTAATTAAAAACGACAGACAAGGCAGTACGATTAAGTTTTATTTAATTCTCCTTGTGTTGGAACAAGTGCTTTCTTTTGTGGACACAGTGTGTGTAGAAACTGTCCAAATGTCTTGTAATTCCGAGTGCTTTCGGTTTTATTTTTAGCCCTTATCAATGATGGTTTTATTTTTGTTTTTTAATTGGGTGTATGGGTTTTGTGTATGTTTCTAGAGTTATAGGGATGTTTTATTTTCTAATAGAGCTAATATATATCTAGCTAGATGCCCTACGTTACACCTATCCGACCACAGCTCTATTAGAATCCATTTAAACACACACACACATAAACACACACACTTACCAGACTCCACCGGAAACATACTAGTAGAAAATATAAACATAATAACCTCATCCGCATTAAAAAATGATGAAAAATAGTGGAAGCCTTAATAATAAAAAAGAAAAAGCCAACACACAATAATATTAACTACGAACACGGCCAAAATGTGCTGACCGTGTTCGGGAAATAAAACATCACTATAACTCTAGAACAGTGGTTTTCAACCAGGGTTCCGCAGAACCCTAGCGTTCCGCCAGTAAAGCCCAGGGGTTCCGCAAGAAGTTACACAAAATTACTATCAATCATAGTCATTTTTAATTCTCCTGTGCAGATATGTGTGTTTAGGTACCTCCACTAAATCAATAACAAAACAGCATAGTATGAATAAAAAAAGGTCCCAAACTTAATAAAACAAACTTTTCCCATCAAATTGTTTATATTTTTATTAAGAGGAAAGATCAAAGTAATTTTAAAAAATTTTTTTAATCCCTTCGAACATTTTCGAAATTTTGTCAGAAAATTTTGTTTTCATTTGAGTTAGCGGTTAAACAAACGTTACGACTGTTTTACAATGGAAAACGTAAAAATTATATCACCCACTTTTTTTCGATGATAAACACATTAATTTGAAAATTCTCGCAAAAATCAAATAATTGTCGGATTTTAATGAAAGCTTTTTTTTGCATAAGACAATTAATTTATTTCAGGGGTTCCTCGAGCCACTGGAATGTTTCCTTGTGGTTCCGCTCCAGCAAAAAAGTTGAAAACCACTGCTCTAGAAACATACACACAACCCATACACCCAGTTAAAAAGCAAAAATAAAATCATCCTTGATAATGGCTAAAAGTATAGCAGAAAGCGCTCGAAATTACAAAATATTTGAACAGTTTCTACACAGTCTGTGTCCAGAAAAGAAAGCACTTGTTTGAACACAAGAAAAATTAAATTAAAAACTTGATCGTACTACCTTGTCTGTCGTCTTTAATGAAACATATATATATATATATATATATATATATATATATATATATATATATATATATATAAGCATTCAACCCCAAGCAAGGCGAGAAGCCACTAGCACGCAAGGGGTTACAGAGAATTGGAGCGAGAGCAAAGAGGAGTGATAAAAGAAAGGATGAAAAGACGGTTAGGGGATAGATCAGGGCATCTGCAGACGTCGATTGACGTTACATTTGAATAGTTGGAGATTATAGCTATCAGGAAAACAAGAACTGGGGAGGGAGTTTCACAGGCAAGAAGTGCGAGGCATAAAGCTATTGGAGTAGAAGAGACGGCTACATTTAACAGTTTCGACAGTGAAAGGGTGAGAGCGAGATGCCAGCCTATTTGAACGCTTAAATTCATGAAGTCTTAATCTTGCGAGACGAACTTGCTAACCATTACACTACGCCGAACAGCCCACTCCTACTGCTTATATATCTATATCTATCTATGGTGAGGGCACTTCCAGGTGGTGTAATGGTTAGCAAGCTTGTCTCGCTAGAACAATTACGACTGAGTAGTGAGTTCGATCCTCACTGGGTGCCTCGTACTTTCGGCCTTGTGCCACATCTAAGCTACGCTTGGAAAAGCACTATATGGGCACCTCGAGGTGGTGTAATAATTAGCAAGCTTGTCTCGCTAGAACAATTACGACTGAGTTCGATCCTCACTGGGTGCCCCGTGCTTTCAGCCTTGTGCCATATCTAAACTATTTTTGGAAAATATCGGTGGTGACGAAGAAGAAAACGAAATCGCTTCTCGGAAAAGAATTTATGTTCCCTGTGCTATCTGTCGAAAAATCATTTATTTTAACACTATACATTGTTATGTAGCACAAATCTAAAGAAGCAGTGGAGAAAGGCTGGTTTTCACTGTCTATCCTACACCTAACTAATCCGATTTGCTACCCATTCCCTCTAATAATTTCCTCACTCACCACAAGAACTCATTCTTATCCATCCGACCCAACATATACCACAATACCGCATTTTAACCGGGACTCTATTAAAACCCCATGCTGTGATATTTTCTTTCTTTTACAATTTTCTGACAAAAACAGATACAAATCTATCATGAAAAGAGTGAGAGGGGATGGACCCAATCAGAAAAATAAAAGAGAAACTAAATCATTCAAACTAAAATAAAGAAAAATAAATAAGACCCGCCCAGCCCTCAAAAATAAGAGCCGCTGCTGTATTCTGGCGATAAGCAGAATCAAGAAGCTCACATATTAATGACAGGAGAGACATAGATCAGAATGGAATAAGGGGAACTATAAAAGGCTGATCCAGTCAGGATAAGGGGAGGATAAAATCAAACCGGAAAGATTAGGAATCTTGACAAGGATCATAACAAAAGAGAAGGCTGAGACCAACAGCTACTCATTAATTAGGTGAACAAAAGGAGTCTAGCTTGATAATGGATAGGATTTCGTAGGGAATCCGCCCCGTTGTGTCTTTAGGGGATTAAAAAAGAAATCAAGATTGGCCCTATTCACGCGAAAAGGGTTCGCTACTTGCACTCACCTTTCGCTGAAATCTTCCGGGAGCAAAACGCTTTCTATCAGTTCTTCGCTAATACCAAAAGAATCCAATCAGATCCTGATGAGAATAGTTTTCTTCTCGTAAGATTCCCTCTACCCATGTCGCCTGCACCAGCATTCTTGCCACGGCTGGCAGCGTAAGAAGCACCAACTGTTTCACCCCAGACCACGGGATCGACACGAGGCGTCAACTCACTAACATGATCCCAGAATTGATGCACCAGCCGACAATGGAAAAAAAGCTTGTTTCCCATATTTTTTTCCCTAAATCATGATCCCACCGGTGACAAACGTGTATTTCTGACAAGCCCCTTCTGAAACGCACTTTCCAAATCAATCGCCAGTTAAGCGAAAACTGAGTTAATCCGGCGCTGGTACCCAGGTCCTGAAAGAACGCAACTCGGCCGCCGACAAGTCAAGCCACCGACAGAGCGGTTCCGATACGACCTCCTCCGCTAATCCCCGATACAATGTTCTCTTAGGCCGTAAAAGGTCACTGGACCGAAGAGTAACACGCAAGAACTGTTAAATTGCACCTTTGCACTGGGGTGCGATACAGCAGGCTTATCTAATTACAGAAGTCGGGTTGGAATCCGGTGGTATGCAGGACAGTCGACGAGAACTTCACGGCACAAGTCTGCTCTGGGCCCAATAGAATCTCGGCAACTGACTGCAAACACTCCGTCAGGATCTTGGTCAAAATCTTTAACTCCGTGTTTAGCATAGTCATGGGCTAGTAATCGCCTAAATCCCACCCACCATGCTTGTCCTTTTTCATCATCGTGAACACACCCTTGGAGATCCGATCGAGGACAGAACCCTGACGAAACACCACTGTCAAAATCGGAACAAACATGTGCAACAGTTTCAATTACAATTCGTAGGGAAAACCGTCTAGTCTCGGAGACTTGCCTCTGCCGACCATTTTCAATGCCTTGTGAACTTCGCCATCTGTGATCTCACCCACGCAGCCATTCGTGAGAGTCGAGTAAAGACAGCCAAATAAATGCGAAATTCTTGTTTACATAGACTCTTTGGTAAATCGGTTCTGGAAATGCTGCTGAAACGCTTCACACATGACACTGACCGACCGCAAACTACGTCTATTCAAGGTGTCGACCTAACGAGTGAAACGACCGGAACCTCGATGTTTTTTCTTCCTTGCTCGCGGCTTCCTTAGAGATTTTAGTTAACCTTTGCCTAACTATCTCGCCTTGCTAGCGCTTGTTAGCCGAATGCTTCAATGTCTTATCTAAGCCGAGCCGTTGATTATATTCGGTGGTGAAAGTCCTCATCCTATCCTTAAGATTCTCCTACCACTTATTCCCAACTACGCCCCACTGATTCCCGCTACACTAATCTAGTTAGCTATAGCCGGAAGTCTTTCCTGTCCAGTAAGGATATATTCAACTTTCAGTGTCCAGACATTCTCGTCATAGAATCATCTAACGCCACCCTAGTAAAAAAAAGTTTGTGGTCTGAATATCCTAACTAGTAGAACATAGGACGATCTAGCAAAGCTAGATCGACCCTTATCATCCAGGTAGCAAATCACCTAGGTAGACAATTAAGACCCCATCTCCCTCCCAGGGTGATCGACACGGTATCTATCGACGAGACCAAACACGTCGATCAGATCGACCAAGCTACGATCACGCCTCCTTCCGCTAGCTCCCCGCCACCTGTGTAGCTTGGGGTCCAGCATGACGTTCCAGTTCTCCATTCAAAGTAGGGGCATCGGATCCACTAGGAACGGCCCTAATTGACGGAAGTAAGAACAACGCTGATCGCTTGGCGCATGAACCGCATCGACCCAAAACGAACCCCTTTTCACGGCAATATCGGCCACGAATAACCACCCTACCCCACATCAACATAAACAAGGTCCAGCCGCACGTTCAGGGAACGCTTCACCAGCAAGGAAATACTTTTGGTCTGAGGGCTTCATTCTGACACAATTGAAGCGACTGTTGATGCTAACTCAATCTTTACAATTAGGGAACTTAGTGGGTACTTCTACATATGACTGTCCATTGTGAAATGAGAAAGCTAAAGAAAGTGTCAGACGTTAAAAAATAGTCCTTTTGAGTGACATTCTCTTGGCTAATCTTTTAGACCCAATGTTTCTCAACCTTTTCTTCCTCTTGGCACATTTTTGGTGTCAAAAGATTTTCAAGCCTGCATAAGCAGAGATTTTTAAAGAATTTTAAAACGCTACAAAAGTCGGAAGGGAGTAGGAAAAAAAAATTAAATATTTTCCCCCAGTTTTGCCTAGAATTGGCTACAGATTTACCAAAAGTGTGAGCTTGTGCTTTCTGCTTAAACAGGGTCGGACGTTGTATATTAATGACAACTGCCTCCGAGGCTTAAGGCGGAGTCTCGTCCGAGCCCTGTGCAGAAGAGAGAAGAAATCCTCAGAATAGCCAGTCCTACAAGCGACTGAATTCAATAAATGTTCGCCGATAGCGGAATCATGAGCCTGTGAGCGCCCGGATGTTACAGGCACACATCTAAACATCTAAAATTCGGTTGTGGAAAACAAAAAATTCTTTTCGGCAATTTAGTTTTATACCGACGATATCAATTTCTGAAGATGAGTCGGTCGAAAGGTACCTTAAGTTATTATTTTATTCGGCGTCATACTATTTTAGAAATAAATTATGATCCCTGTTTTAAGAATTGTCTTATCTTGGTTTGGCACTAGAAACTTGTTTAAATAATAATAATAATAATTATAATAATAATAATAATAATAATAATAATAATAATAATAATAATATATATATATATATATATATATATATATATATATATATATATATATATATATATAAATGAATGTGCCAAAAACTATAAAAATATCAAAGAACTTGCAAAATGCTATAAAATCACATTTCTTTCGTTTCATTGCATTGCACTTCCGGGCCTAAACGACGCCTGTGCACATTGACATAAATTTAGTAAAAGTCACCTGTGTTCAATAAATAATGCTTCTATTTTCTCCTTCTAATTTTATAGTTAAGTGGCTTAATATGTTTTTTCCAAAAGTTAAGGTTAAATGAAAAACTACCCCCGTGTTGGAAACATGGCCAGAAAACAAAATATGATCTCATTGTAGGCCATAAACTGTTTTATGTCACCACCACCTAAAAAAATATGAAATATGGTGGGTAAGAATTTAATTCTCGGAGTGGCCTCGTAAATACAGGATTTGCTTATTTGGTTACTATTAACTGTTATCACCTTCAAAGTACTACTTTTGTAAAGTGAGTGAAACAATAGTGCCATTGCTGGAAATATTCTTTTCCAGAATAACTTTCAGTAATGTAGTAACGTGTTGCAGGATGTGAGAAATGTCAGCAAATCTTTGTCCTTTCAGGGCTTTTTTTCAGTTTTGGAAATAACTCAAAAATTATAAGAGGTCAGGGCAATATTATAGCAGTTTTAGTAAAAATTTAGAAACACCGAAAGTGAATAAATCGGTTTGACATGTTCGAAGTTTCGCAACTTAAAAAAACAAACAAACGGTTGATGTAGAAAAATGAACCGGAACAACTTCCGATCAGTTTGAAAACGGAGTGAATATTTACTGTTTGTTGATTGGACAGAAATGTATTCTTTTTTTTTATCACTTACGATAAGAGTTTAAATTTGTCAGACGACAGATTCTACTACCGTTGACTTATCAACTGCTTCTATGATTTAATTTCTTCTCACACACACACACATGTCGGAGTTAACTCCTCCTTAATTCCCTTATTGTTCGCTAGGGGTCGCTCACCCTACAGTATAAATACTGGGCGACGTCTTGCCTCGTTCTTATTTTCACTTTACATTTCAGCAAACCCATTTACAAAATCTGATCTCTCGCAGAGATCTGCGTTTTGCCACTTGTGGGAAAACGCCATGAAACACGTATACACGTACGTACGAACTTTCACCAAAATACAAACTCTTTAAGTTCACACACAAACACAAATGTTGATGTCTTTGTCTATTGTAAATTTTGTTGTTTAATACATTTATTTGTTGACACACACACATATACATATATATATATATATATATATATATATATATATATATATATATATATATATATATATATATATGTCGGTTTTGTTTGTTTTCTTTACATCTTCGGTTGGACTCAATTTGAGTCCGCCATGTTCTTGTAGCTGGACCTTCTTCTAGCAGGAATAAACGCACGTGTTCCTAATTTAATAACTCGCATACCCACACAGTTCGCTACACACACGCATACACACATACAAACACCCCCCCCCCCCACACACACACACACAGTATGTGTGGATGTTTGGTAATATGTAAACAATCATTTGTCTCATACTTCTTTTTGGGCGCACATCGTTTGAAACTTTCATAATATTTCTCAGTGTGTGTGTCATTCTTTTCAGGATGTGGATGGCCACGGCTCTCCATAACTTTCCTTTGAAGTTATAAGCAATTATTTTTTATCGTTTATGGCTATTTTTAGCGGCAGGTCAGTCACAGTACCTACGCTGATCAATGTCCGTTTCCGCAAACGTATGCAGTTAACATGGGACCATCAACATCTTCATTGCTAGACTTTACATTGCTAACCAGACGCTTCCTCTATAGCTAAATGGTATAGCACGTCAGGCTATATGACAGTTCCGTTTAGAATACAGGTTCGATTCCTGTTGGAGGACATATTTTCTACGATATTTCTCGGACATTCAGGCCGGTAAATGTAGTTAATACTGTTTATTATAAACATAGAGTTTACTTAAATATTTGTATCTATAAAAATAACGTATAAATAGAAAGTATATTAAAATATTTGTCCGGCTTAGTCCATTTCATAATATGTGATATCAATAGTTTACGTTAACATACTCTTCAAGCAGATATGAGAGTTCGAGAAAAATCATGGGGAAATTTGTTGTTTAAAAACAGTAATTTGACTTTATTAATTAGACGCTTCCTCTGTCTCTAAATAGAATAGCACGTCAGGGTATATGACGGTTCAAGTCGGTAAATGTTGTTGTGGATTCCGGGATGAAATCCGATATCAATGAATAACAAACGCCAGGAATGGATAAGGAAAATAAATGTATTAACGAAATAATACAAACTGGTAATACGGGTTAGTAGATCCAGGAATGCGGGTTAGTAGCACTAATATATATACAGTTTTGGTATTGAAGTATCGCGAATGACTCCTTACTGAGTCTACGTGCTCGCTAACTGTGACGCTTGCCGCCGTCTCTGTGTCTACTACTACTGAACTCTACTACTCTTCTGTCGTTCCGTTTCGACTCCTACTTGACTGTTCGGGTATTCACTGGTAGTAGTATATGTATACCTTGGGTGAGTCCATTTGTGTGAAAAGGGGAGACACCTCAATACCCCCTCCTTAAATCCCTTTTGAGGGGAGTTAATATCTTTTCCTTTCTCTTATGGTCGACAATTAGAGGCACTGTAAATTTTCTCTTCCTGCTAGTCCTTCCAATTTCTGCCTTTTTGTGGTCTTTGAATCTCAAAAACTTCAAAGATCGCCTCCATCGGCTCGTCATTTTCTGCGGGTGACGAGCTTGGCTCTTCAACCCGTCTTTTTTGTATTTGGTCAATATATTTTCTGTGGGTAAATTTTTCGCCTTTTGTGTACATCACGTTTCCTGGTCTGTTAATTATTGTATTTGGTTCCTCATAAGCCATATTGTTACTGAAATAGACCCATTCTTGTTTGAATGATCTCTTGAGTACTGTAGGTCTATACCGGTTTTTATTTATTTTTTCCTTCGTTCTCTGAATAAATTCATCCTTTTTCGCTTCTTTTCGTATCTCTCGCAAGGTCACAGGTAGTTCCTTTACTGCCTTGTATAACTCTTTACTGTTTTCATCTGTGGTAGCAAATGGCGCGTTTCGCTTCTTTTTACATACTGGTTAGACATTTTCTTTCAATTCAATTCTAGCTGCACCCTTACAAAACGAGCTGATAGGTGAATCCCAAACGTCGAACTTTTGCATACAGTCTGTGCCCACCAGATTTTCTGTATCTTTCATTACGTATATCTTGAGTTTTCTTGTTTTCCCGTGAAATCTAACATTTACGATTATTTTTCCTTCGAATTTTATACGCTTTCCTGTCACGGAAATTTTTTTGTGTATGTAACATGGTTGGTCTGTTAAGCTTTTTCCATGTCTGTAGGTTAATTATCGTTAGATCGGAACCCGAGTCTAGTTGCAATTTTATCTTTTTATTTAAGATTTCAAGTTCCACATATTTCCTTATGTTGGTGTTGTCTTCGGCATGCATCCTAGTAGCTCTTATCCTACTAGTAGCTTTTCTGTTCCTACATTGCTATGCCTTGTGCCCCATTTTTCCACACACAAGACAGTTTTTATATTTAAAACGGCAATCCTTATTCCAGTGTAATCCTCCACATCGATAACATGCAGATGGGGGGGACTTATATTTGCTTCGATTTTCGTCATAATTTGCCCTATATGTTGTACTTTTTCCCTTATTATAGAATTTTTGTTTTCTTTTCGGGGAAGGTGAAGAACGTAAACTTTTGTTTAACTTACGTATATGTGATACTCCTGACTTTTCAATGTTCTTCGAGTCTTTCTTTATACTCAGACATTTTTGGCAATCTTCTGATAATTGTTGTAGTGTTAGTCCAGGTTCATTTTGTAGTTTTGAATGCATTCTTTTGCGCATTTCACTATCTTTTGCTGAGACTAACCCTTGAACATGTTTAGCTTGTGGCTCGGCTCCAGGAAGGTTTATATACTTGGAAATACTTGTAACAGCTAAGTACTAAGGTTACATCATATAAAAGACTGAATTAGATAGATAGCTAACATACAAATCCTCTTCCCTATCATTCAAGCCAATTAGGTGACCGTCCAAGCTTACTTGAGCCTGAGCGATACCAGCAATACATTTTTTGTGAAAAAAATACTACAGGCAACACATTTTAAAAAAATTATCAGCAATACATTTTTGAAAAAATATTACTAGCAATATATTTTTTGAAAAATAAATTATCAGCAATACATTTTTGTAAAAAATATTACTAGCAATATATATTTTGAAAAAAAATATTACCAGCAATGCATTTTTTGAAAAAAATTATTACAGGCAATACATTTAAAAAAAAAAAATTAATAGCAATACATTTAAAAAAAAAAATTATTACAGGCAATACATTTTTTTAAAATTACCAGCAATACATTTTTGTAAAAAAAATATCTCTAGCAATATTTATTTTGAAAAAAATATTGCCAGCAATACATTTTTGGAAAAAAATATCACTAGCAATATTTATTTTGAAAAAATATTACCAGTAATACATTTTTTGGAAAAAAATATTACCAGTAATACATTTTTTGAATATCATTTTTTTTTTTAAATTACCAGCAATATATTTTTTGAAAAAAATATTACCAGCAATAAAAATTTTGTCGGCATTAAATAACCTATTGAGGTTGATATGCCGTAAAACAAAACAAATCACACCAATAGATAGATAGATAGATAGATAGATAGATAGATAGATAGATAGATAGATAAAAAATATTACCAGCAATAAAATTTTTTGTCGGCATTAAATAACCCATTGAGGTTGATATACCCTAAAACAAAATAAACCAAAACTTAATCATATTGGTTTGGCCAAAATGTTCGTCCTGTTTTTGTCTTTAGATGTCATAAGAAATGTTTAATTTTAACTAAAGTCATTTAAAAAATCACTTTTAATTTTATTGTGACACTTTTCATATCAAGATGCCTCTTTTAATAAAGAATTTAATAACCAACGAAGACATTACTTGACAATTATTAATGTTATACGACTCAGCATATAGCCGGAGTACAGAACTTATTCAGGCGATGAAAATCATCTGAAATAACTTGGTTATGTTAAGGTAAAAATAAACCTACTTCATCATATTTATATGTTCTATTTAAAAAAAAAGTTTTTGTACGGGCGATGAAAAGTGGATACTTTACCAAAACATATAGCACAAAAAACCGCGGATGAAGTGAAATGAACCACCAAAAGCGTATTAAAGGTCAGTCTTCATCTAAAGAAGGCGATTCTGTTTATATGTTGGGAATGGAAGAGAGTTCTCTATTATGAAATATTTCCAGAAAATCCAATTACTATTTCTAGATAAACTGAAAACGTCTGGAATGCTTTAATTTTTTTTTTGTTCTTTTGTCCAATTTCCTCAAAGATGAAGAGGAAACTTGATGCAACAGAGATACGGATCTACAGAAGGATACTGAGCATATCATAGACAGAACATATGAGAACCGATATGATTGGACTGCGGAAACGGACCTAGCGCTCGGTACTTTTGGAAAGTGCCCGAGAACCTATACCTCGGTTTGACCCAAGTATCGTGAGAGAAATTGGGTAGACCGAACTGTTCAGTAGCTTTCGATGGTTGTATTAGCACGTAAATCACCCAGAGTTTGGGCGTATTGACCTTCTTCGAAAAGTTGATAATGTCAGAGTATACGCTCTCTGCCAAAAATTGAAACTAAGATCCGCTCATCATAGTTGCAGTATTAACAACAAAGCAGGCGTCTGTAATAGGATTTGCATAGTCACACTGGCATACAGGTGTGCCCGGAAATGACTGTTAGTCAGCTATTTTTATTATTACACTTCCGGATTGCAATTTATCCGTGTATCTTAATGAAAAAAAGACATTCCCTAGAAGACTGCAAAAGGTACCAAGAATAGATATTCTTGCGTAAAAAGATAAAGACGGGGGTTGGAATTATGACATTACTTGAAAGATAACAGATGATGAAACAAAACGGCAAATTTGTTAGTTTAATATTGTCGAAAATTATTTAATTTTTGCTTACAGACCTCAACAGTTATTAATTAGATGTGATTAAATATACATTAATGTTTTAAAAAATATTCAGTATTATTATTGTTTAGGTAATAAGCATTATAACAGCACAAATATCTATATTGTGGGAAAAGAAATTTTCGATAATATTCACATTTTTTACGTGTTTATGGTTATTTTTTTAACTTTTATAAAAAACGACATTCTTGTACATGTAGTTATGGATAATATTATACATTAATTACTATTTTTTTAAAATTAATAACTATTTGTGTTCAGTTGTTGACATTAATAGCTATCTGCTGATGTGTTACAATTTTGGAATAATGCAATAATAAAAATTTAAATTTGATTTCTCTGATAGATGTCGTCGCGATCATTTTTCGGTTATTTAATACTGACATGACGAAATGGCATTTAAAAAAATTCCATGACCCACCAGAAAATAGGCCTTTATGGTTCTAAACAGATTCCTTTTCTCTATAATCTGTGAACTAATATGACTTCTTGGGAAAGGAAGTAAAGGGGCGTGGCGGACTTCACCACATTAATTTAACTTTAGATTAGGAAACAAGGCTCGCACAGAAAAGGATAACCAAAATAACATAAAATATGTATTTAACAAGATGTACAATATCAAAACAACGATGTGAAGGAAAGCATGCATTTAAGTAAGGAAAGGTTGAATTAACCAAGAGTTGTCTCTCTTTGTTTGTTATTTTAGTGTTCAATGAGAAATAGTCATTTGGTTCAGAGTTCACTGGAAGAATGTTCATGAGAGTCTCTTGTAATGATTGTTCTTGAAAGATATTGCTGTGTAAGAAGAGTTTATGTGAGTGTGTACAAGGTATGTTCAGCATGTGAGTGGTGTGTGTGAGTGAGAAAGTTGGCGCATGGTTTCAACTGTCGTGGATTCGGTTGGCAGCTGAATTCTCACTAAATGGGATTAGAAAAATCTTGGCTTGAATAAGCGACTATAGGCTCCAAATCGTTGCGCGGGAAAAATTATTCTTCATGTGCAAACGATCTGATTGGTTGGCATCGACCAATCAGCGAGCGAGCTTTGGGGAGACTTAAGAAAGCTTCTGTGATCCGCTTCTCCCAAAAGTGCACAAAATTGACTACATAAAAATAGAGCGATTACAAAATTGTTGCAATACTGCGATTTGTAAATTGTCTATAATAACGTAGTGGTGATTTATTAACCAATGGAAGCTTGTCATTGTATGTGATTTGTATGCATGTATGCATGCATGTTCGTGCGTAATAGATCCGCACAGTGGCTTCACGATGCATTCTCAATAATATCGATTTTAGTTTTCCTTCTACACTGGTTTCCATCTAAGGCTAGAAGGCGCAGTTTACCCTGCTATTTAACACACACACACAATTACACACACACACACACACACACAGAACATAGGCTTGTTGTAACACCAACTCAATTTTTGGCTTGATCATGGTCTCTATTTAAATATGGGCATTGAACCTGGTCACTTGCAGGAAGAAGTGAAGGAATATGTCATGGTCCACACATCTATGGTTATCACAAAAGCCACGAAATCGGTGTATATTACTGTTAAGTTCTCCATGAGGCCCACGCAAGTTTACTTGTGTGTTTGTCATGTGAACCTGGCCATTTAAAGTAAATAATCTTTCGCTTGAAACAAGTTTTCAGGAAAAAAGCTTTCTTACGTTCAGTAGGTGTTATCGCTCATTAGTTTTGATGGGGGTTTCCCTCCTAGCTTTTTGTTTGAAGTAGTGTAGAATGTCAACATCAAATTCGAATCACATGTGATATCCATTTTAGTTTGATATCACATCACTCAAGTGATGCGTTTTATGTTATCGTGTACAGTTCTTTGTTTGTGATTTTTCTAGTCTCATGTCTAATCAATCAGTTCATAAGTTATCATGGAATCAAAAAGGAATAATCGAAGAGAGATATTGACGACAAAAATGGTTGGAAAGAAATGTCCGTTTGTGGACGATCAGATAGATTTCAAAGCATTCACTTTTCCCACTGAAGTTATTCACAAGTTCTCACAGATGAAAAAAATTCACACACTGTGTTACTCTGTCCATGTTTAAATGTAGCTATGATGCAAATATTAGAGGTCAACTACATTGGAACCTCGGTTCACGAATTTAATTCGTCCCTGAAGACCGTTCGTAAGCCGAAATGTTTGTAGACCGAAACTATTTTTCCAATAAGAATCAATGTAGAGAAAAAAAATGTCGCAGTACATTAAAATTGGTAAAGAAAACACCGCACAACACATGAATGTATACAACATGGCGGTCGACTCAGAAATCATTCCGTTCGGGTTAACTTCGGTTCGACTCGGCAATGTTGTTCGAGAACCGAAATCTTTTTCGATAACCGAGGCATTTTCATCTCGAATTTTCTGTTCGAAAACCGATTTGTTCGACATATGAAACGTTGGAGAACCGAGGTTTCTCTTTATATGGAACCTCATTATGTAACTGAAACTCTCGAAATCTTCCAAGAGCATTTGTGCGAAAGTAAATGCAACAAACAAGACCGGATTTCAGTTTTCATGCTGATAACCCTTACACTAACCGCACATCACTAACTGCTATCACTGTCGTCAGATCACTGCAGAAGCCCTGAAACAAGAATTCTCTAATTTACGCGGCATGGTCCGATTATCATGGACTTTTTAAAGAGTCAAATGTATTGTTTCCCGCCACTTGAGTTCATTTGAATCGAAACGGAGGCAACGCTACACGCTGGTAACTGGATTTATCTCTGACAAACACGGCTAAGTGCGTTGTTGAAACGTCAAGCAAGCTTAGCCGTAGACACATTAAGCGAAACAGTCCTTTTTTATCATAATATTGATCCCGGCAACGAAAAATATTGATTATTTGCTGTAAAAACATAGATTCTTTTATGAGCTTTCCACAACCGGTTATTAGAATTATATATATATATATATATATATATATATATATATATATATATATGTGTTTTTTTTTTCGGGGTATAGCAAAGTATTTTTTAATCGATCTGTATATTGTTCTTTTTTTGTTTTTGTTTTTTTTTAAGATAATGTTCAACATGCAGTGGTAGGGTCCTCTCTAACTTGAGTTTTAAAGCATCATATTCGACAACTGATGCCCCCACCCTCCAACTTCTGGGTTTTCTTTCAAGGGCCTCAGTTTAAGTCATGGCACGAGACTAACAAGATACTTTACTTTTTATTACGCTTTTTGTGATGTTAAAAGCATAAAACAAAAAAGCGATAATAACAACAAAGCCAGTGGAGAACTTTCAGAGGGAAAAATTAACAGGAGATAACTGATAACCGACATCCATTAAACATGACACGTGGAACTAGAACAGTCTACCCCAGTGAGCGAAATAAAGGGTTCAATTCGACATTCCAACCACCTGAAAAAGGCCGGAGCGTACAACGGCCGAAACGTTGTAATAAATATGGCGACAAAGATGAGGACAATAGTCCGAATGATGTAAATAATGTACATAATACCTCATCTCAGAAATATAGACAGATACACATAGATAGATAAATTGATAAAGAACAGAATGAGATAGATAGATAGATAGATAGATAGATAGATAGATAATGAAAATAATGAGATAGATAGATAATGAACATAATGAGATAGATAGATAGATAGATAGATAGATAGATAGATAGATAGATAGATAGATAGATAATGAACATAATGAGATAGATAGAACACATGGTACAATGGTTAGATCTCGTGACAGGACCCAAAGAGTGAGTTCAATACCTGGTTAAGGCGGTGAACAACTTGGAGAGGGGAATAACATAACCGAAATCCATTAAACATGGCACATGGAACTAGAACAGTCTACCCCAGTGAGCGAAATAAAGGGTTCAGTTCGACATTCCAACCACCTGAAGAAGGCCGGAGCGTACAACGGCCGAAACGTTGTAATAAATATGGCGACAAAGATTTGGACAATAGTCCGAATAATGTAAATAATGTACATAATACCTCATCTCAGAAATATAGACAGATAAAACAAAACTAAACAAAAAGTCCCATGTCATTCTTGTTCGACAAAACATGTATCTCTGTGTCCGTCTCTCAGTCTCTGTCTGTCTGTCTGTCTCTCTCTCTCTCTCTATCTATATATATATATATATATATATATATATATATATATATATATACATGTATATATATATATATATATAATAGCTAGCCACACGTATTCCAGGATACCCGTCTACTAGGGCGGCTAGACAATCCGTATTGTAGACGCTAACTCAGGCACATCTGCGTTTGTTCAACACCCACAAAGCCCACCTGTGTTTTATACTGCAACTATGCTAAGCGGACCTTAGTTACAATTTCTTGGAAAGAGAGCAGTATCTAGCGTGATCAACAGTCTGAACAAAGCCAGCGCTGTCAAACCCTCGGTCGTGATGGCTTGTGACTTTGTGCTAGCACAACCACCGACAGCTTTCAAAGGTTCCGTCTACCCAATTTCACTCACAAGGCTTGGGTCAACCCGCGGTATGGGTTTTCAAGCGCTTTCCAAAGATGCCGTACGCTGGGATCGCCTCCTCCAGACCGATGACATCAAAAACTCACCTTCCTGACAAAGCGACCATGGTGAGATTCGAACCCGGGTCTCATGGTCGGAAAGCGAAACGTTCTAAGCACGTGTGTGCGTGTGTGTGGTGGTATTAATGATATAGTTGTGTTCTTGTCTTAAGATGTTTGGAAGAAATAGGCTTTAAAATAAAGGCCTGTAAAAAATTCTTTGATACACCATAATATGTAATAATTATATCATTATTATTATTATTATTATTATTAATATTATTATTATTATTATTAATAATAATAATAATAATAATAATAATAATGTTAATAATATAATGTAATAATAATATTAATATAATTGTGTACTGGATGTGTACATGAAATAAACTTTGGAATAAACGTATGTAAATACGAAAATACGTCTAATAACAACAACAACCATACTACTACTACTACTACTACTACTACTACTACTACTACTACTAATAATAATAATAATACTAATAATGATAATAATGAGAATTGTTGCAAAAAAGAACCCTCTTAGGAACAACAAGAATAATCCAAAAAGTAATGAACATTTAAAGACAAAAAAATTGCATAATGCCTAAGGTTGCTTGCTGACTGTGCCCTGATATCTATGCATTAATTACCAGGTATATAAGATTTTACCTGAGATAATAATAATAATAATAATAATAATAATAATAATAATAATAATAATAAATTTCCTTAAGCACAGCATGGGAATGTGGAACACCACACAATACCTAAATCCCACCAGAGACACTGCCATCTCCAACCGTCTGAATATCCGACGTGGAATCTTTCAAGGAGGCTCCCTCTCGCCCCTTCTGTTTTGTTTGTCCTTAATCCCCCTTACGCATGAACTAAACAACAGTAGCTATGGTTACAAACTAAATAAGAAAGTATTCAATCAACTACTCTACATGGATGATCTCAAACTCTTTGCCAAAGACAACAATGAGTTGAAGGGCCTCCTCAATATTGTAAAATGTTTCAATGACGACATAGGTATGGACTTCGGATTAGATAAATGTGCAAAAGTAACATTCAAGAAAGGGAGAATTACAGGAACACCCTCAATAGATTTATATTTTGTCACAAAGATTAGGAAACTGGAACAAAATGAAGCCTATAAGTACCTAGGAATTAGCGAAGGAGATGGCATACAACACCCCCAAATGAAAGAGAAGGTAAGAAAGGAGTACTACAGGCGTGTACGTCTGGTACTAAATACCGAGTTGAACTCAAAAAACAGAATATCAGACATAAACACCTTGGCTGTCCCTGTGGTACAATACAGCTTTAACATACTTAACTGGACCCTAGCTGACATTAAGCGAATGGACGCCAAAACTTCTGAAAGCTTCTCACTTGCTGCCGCATGCATCATCCCGAAGAAGGCAGAGTATTAGCTCAACTAGAACTGTCCCAAAAAACTACAATTGGCCTTCAAATATACCTGGAAACTACAAAAGACTGGATAATAATATGTGTCAAAGAACATAGCGTCTTTATTCCGTAATAAAGGAAGCCAACAAGTTCAAAATTGAGTTTCAAATGGGTGCAAAAATACAAGTAAAGCACAATACACCGACTGAAGCTGCAAAATACTTAAAAAAGAGAGCAAAGACAAATGCAACCGATCAGATACAGAAAAAATGGCAAGATCATGGCCAATACTCTGCCCATACCAAACAAGCTGATGTAGACAAACACCGTATCCATTAGTGGCTACGTAGTGCAGGGTTAAAAACTGAAACTGAAGGTTTTATCCTTGCTGCACAGGACCAATGCTATTTAACTAGGAATTATCAAGAACATATACTAAAATATTGTGTTAGCCCAAAATGCAGATTCTGTGATAAATATCCAGAAACAATTGATCATCTTGCATCATGTTGCACGATACTGGCACCCACTGAGTATAAAACCCGGCATGACAGAGGAAACTGAAAGAAATTAGCATGGACACCACCCAGACCCGGTTACGGAGATAGGACCGGTTACAATTTTATCGGACTACACAATACACACAGACAGAACAATCAAAGCTAAACGCCCAGACATTGTTATTAGAGATTGCAAACAAAAAAGGTGCCTCCTTATTGATATGGAAGTCCCTGCAGACTGCAATGTATGTTTGAAGATCTCCAAAAAGATATCAAAATACAAGGACCTTGAAATCGAAATCTCAAAAATGTGGCACATGGCGACATCAACAATCCCTGTTGTAGTTGGAGCCCTCGGATTGGTTGGAAAAGATTCCAGTAGACTAATTGAAGGGATTCCTGGAAGCCCATGCCTTAAAGAAATACAAAAAATTGTTCTCACGAGTACAGCCCACCCTTACGAAGGGCTTTATCTATGTAAAATAGGTTTGTGTTTTTTTTTTAATTTGTAAGTGGAAAATGTCATGATGCCATTTCTAACCTTAGGTCGCTGGGCGGGACCCGGAAAGAAATGTGTACACACCAGAAATCAAAGGAAATAATAATAATAATAATAATAATAATAATAGTAATAATAATAATAATGATAATAATGATAATAATAATAATAATAATGATAATAATAATAATAATAATGATAATAATAATAATAATAATAATGATAATAATAATAATAATGATAATAATAATGATAATAATGATAATAATGATAATAATAATAATAATGATAATAATAATAATGATAATAATGATAATGATAATAATAATAATAATAATGATAATAATAATAATAATAATAATAATAATAATGATAATAATAATAATAATAATAATAATAATAATAATAATAATAGGTGTGTCATAGATAAACTTTACTTGAGTACATTAATTATGCTATGAACAAGAGCAAAGACAGGTGAAAAACGAAAATACTTTTGATACACCTTCATATTTAATAATTCGAAAAACATAGTGGACTCATTGTCTTTACATGATAATTTTTTAAGGTAACCATCTGATAGGTGTCTGGGTCGCCACATGAATTTGCACGCTGTTGTAGGCATCGGATGATCCTTTCTCTACACTGTACGGATCGTGGGAACTGAAGTTAAGGTATTGTCCATTTGACTTTGATATACGAATGTCTTGAACGGATTCTCTGTGCGAGTTATTAGTACACACCCAGAAAGGTCAGCTGATCTTTGGCTTCCATTGTGAAATGGGTCGAAGGTCAAACTGAGTTCACATGGTCTAGCAATGTCTGAACAGCTTCCAGGTGAGGTCAAAATATGCAAATGTCTTATACGTCTCGCAGCCCTACGGTTGGCTTTGGTGTTGTAATTCCCAAAGTCATTTCTTCGAAGTCTTAAATATATATATTCGCCATTTCTGGTAATAATGGCGAACCCATAGCCAAGCCTGCTGGTACATGTCTGACCCTAGATAGAAGAACGGTCACAGAATGTTAACATTTCCATCGGGTTACCTATCCGGGTGATAGTATGTTCTTTAAAGGTTTCCAATCCGTTTCGAATCACCTATATAGCCTCATTCGTAGAAAACTTAGTGATGTAAGGATATCATTATTGTAAATAAATAAAAAATATAAAATAATAATAATAATGAAAATTATAAATAGAATAAAATAAAACAATAATATAAAAACGTTGTATAAATTAAATTAAATAAGAAATAATAAAAAAAATAAAAATACTCCCAGCATGCAACAAAAACTATTCCTGTCGGAAATACGAACATCCCGCAAAAAGACGTTAAATTCAATCTCTTCGCCACAAACCTTGGTACGGGCAACACGCGTGTAACTTTTCTCTGTGATATGGCTTGTAATAATACGGAGTGAATTCTTCCTTTTATCAGATGTGATATGGAGGCACAAACTATGGCGACACGGTGGAGTAATGGATAGCGGTACGGATTGAGGAATGAGAGAGCCGAGTTCAAATTCCAGTCGGATCCATTACATTCACTTAGGAATACCCTTGTGTCCTGTGTCCTTGACTTATGACGAGACCTTTCCAGTTACTGGATTGACTATATCAACCAGGAATCTGCTCTTGCCTCAGCGGAATACAAACATTGGGCAGACTGTACATATATATGTGACAGCTTAGTGTAAAGTTCAGTCAGCTGTCTTTACTTATTCAGTGTAAAGTAATCTTTGTTCGTAATTAGGATCTGTGATAGCTTCCTTTAGGTTTTAAGAGCGTATCATTATTTTTAGCCTTGCCGCATCTAACAACCCAAGCTCAAGTGAATTTGAGGAATTAGCGATAAACAAGAGTCTGACTTCCATACTTAGATATGTTAGCTCCATTTTTTAAAAATCATTTCACCCCACGCAAGGCAATGAAGCCATTAAGACGTAAGGGGTTACTGATTGTGAAAGAATATGAATTGAGGAGGTTACCTCAAAGATCCCTCTGACCCAGGCAGATGATCAAAGATGGAAAATGAGACCAGCACTAGAAAAAGCTGAGCCGTTCAAGTAATCGAACGTCACAAAAGAAGAGAAGTTAACTATTAAAACCCTACAGATTGACACGAGTATTATCGTCGAGTAGACAAAGGCAACTCTACGAGAGACAAGTTAGAATACTTTGAAATCAAGCGGAAAGAATCCCGCCAATAGGGATAACAATAAATGTTCTACTTAGAAAGGAGATAGACATAGACAAGTAATCCGCCATTACCGAGAGAAGTTCTATGAAGGATAAATAATAGTACAATGGCCAATAAATTTGAATCTGATTATATATCTTGAGGCATTTGGTTGTCTAGTCGCACTGAAGAGCGGTGATACAGCGAAACAGTACTGTATGCGAATGACATAATCTAGCTCTTGAAAAATATATTTCAATTGAGCACTGTTGAATGACAAGCTAATTCTAAAAACAACAGTCACATGCGTTAATGCGATGCTCTTCAGTAAAATGAATGGAGCACTCCGGCTGATTGAAATTTGTTTACGTTTGCAAAAACAAATTGCTAGATTTAGCTGCCTCATTCTGTCGAATGAAGATAGCTCAGTGGGAGAAACTCTGACTGACACCAAATCGGTTGGGTTTCAATCCTGGCTGGAGGCATTCGGTTGTCTAGTCGCACTGAAGAGCTTCGAAACAGTACTGTATGCGAATGACATAAATACATACATACATATATATATACTTTATTTTAGGATATTACATCGAAAATATGTCAAAATCGCTATACAATTGCAGTCGTGTTTCGATGCGCATACAAAGCATCTCATCAGGCGATTGTAAATTGTACTCTATTCCTTCTCATCTTATATATATATATATATATATATATATATAGTGTTGACTTCTATGTTCACTTTTAGTTATTTATATATATATATATATATATATATATATATATATATATATATATATATATAAAGTGAACACTGCGGTCAACAACTCTTAGGCTACACACAGTTTCAAATTAAACGCAATCATCAGGCCTGATGATTGCATGAAACAGCCTGTCGCCTGTGAGTGTTGACTTCAATGCTCACTTTTATATTTATTTACATATGCTCTATCTCTAATAGTGAGCACTTTATCCCATAAATATAGCCCACCTTAAAACTATATTTCTACATATATATATATATATATATATATATATATATATATATATATATATATATATATGTCCATTTGAGAGAAAGAACAGATGAAGTAAAATTTCGCTGTTCGTAGCATTTATTTTTTTAAAGTGCTCAATACAAAGTAGAGCAATATATTATTATTATTATTATTTTATTCTAGATATTAGAACAAATACATGTTGAAATCGATACATAATAGCTTTCGTTGTACCTCTTCAGGCGAATAGTAAATGGCTGGTGATTAAATAATTTTTTTAAAATTTCAAAGGCAAAATGTTACCTCTTTTCCGAAAGGTGGGGGAAGTAAAAAAAAACTTGATCAGTATTAAAATTAGACTTTTTAAGTCAAATCCAATCGAGAGGTCCAACAAACATCCCGGATCTGAAGACCATATACGAAGAGGAATGGAACAACATACCAACTAATATTTGAAAATCATTAATTAAGAGCTACAAGAAGAGGTTTGCTGTAGAAGTGAATAATGGCTATTCTACAAAATATTAAATCAAGATTATGCATTCTTTTTTGGATTGTACGAATACTTTTTTCACCCATTAAAATGGATAATAGAGATTTATTTCTATTAAATGAAAAATCTTTGTTTTCTATGCATATTTAGTAATTATGCATCTGTGTACAGGTAATTATATGAAAAGTATGTTTATTCATTAGTTGGAAATACAATCAAATAAAAATTATTTATGTACGAATATTTGTCCCCCCCCATTATTTTGGGGGCATATTATAACCTGAACCCCTGTCGAGTGCAATACTAAATGTCATTAAATTTAGGCAAGGGCTAAGACCGTTTCTCTACGGTATTATAGTGAGAAATTCAGTATTTGTTTTCGATACACATTCTTATATTAATCTGCATATATAAACAAACACTTGCATATTATAATCCAACTGTTATGTGTCTTTAAAATAATAGACATTCCCAATACATTGTAACAACATTATTAAATAAATTTAAATATGCAAAACACAACATACAGTAGCGAAAAGAACGAAAATAAAAATCAAGGCTTCCAGACAAATGTAAACTAATTATTCTAACTTTATTAGTAGGTACATGATTAATTTTATGCAAGTATAATTACAGTTTATCTTATTGCATAAATATAAATGAATTATACATTTTTCCAGACAGACGAGGGTTGATCAAAAAGTATCGGGACTAGTGATATAAAAAGAAAACTACAACACATATCAATTCAACATTTAATCTCCTTCAAAGTAGTCCTCTTCTGAAGCCACACGCTTTATCCAGTGTCGTTTTCATCGAGGGATGCGTTCCTGAAACGCCTTTTGGGGGGGGGGGATAGCCAGCAGCTACCTTGTCGCATTCTTTTGGATTTCCTCGACGGCCTGAAATCTTGTTCATGTGGCATTTGATTTTCGGAAAAGAATACGTCGCAAGGGGGTGATATCTGTGGGATATGGTGGTTGCCAGATGTGGTAAATGTTGCTCATGGCCCAAAACTACTGTACAATCCATGATCACTGATGCAATTTCTGTAGTGTGGTGAGAGGACCACACTCTGCACACTTTCCTTCAAAGCACTGCTATAAACAACGGAAGCGAGTGACAAACGTTATAACTTAGTAATCATGCGCGATAGAGTTCAAAGTCTATATGTGTCAAGTGGCTTTATTCTGCGTACTTTAACTCCGTTGTCATAGCAACAGTCCCGATACTTTTTTATCAGACCTCTTCCTCATATATATATATATATATATATATATATATATATATATATATATATATATATATATATATGACGATTGCATCTAGCTTGAAACAGCCTGTCGCCTCTGAGTGTTGACTTTAATGTTCCCTGTTATATTTATAGGCTCTATCTCTGATATTGGGCACTTTATCTCATAAATATAGCACGCTTTAAAACTATATTTCTGCAAACATATATATATATATATATATATATATATATATATATTAAAAAGAAGAGAGAAACCGCAAACGTTTTTGGTTGTAATGTGGACATTTTTTTAAAATATATATTAGGCTTTATTTTCCATAATTTTGCTACATGGGTTTCCAGTCTCGCGACCTTCAACAGGCAAAAAGCGGATATTTCCACATATTAAAAGGAATTCATTTTTCTTTTGTTTTTCGATGTTAGATATTCTCGATATTAGACAGTCTCTTTTTGTGTGTTAGTGACCATTCCTCTTAATAATATGTGGAAATATCCACTCTTTGGCTGATGATGGTCGCGAGACCGGAAACACGTGTAGCAAAATTATGGAAAGTAAAGCATAATATATTTATAATAAAAAATCCACATTACAACCAAAAACGTTAACACTTTTCTCTCGTTGGAACTACCATAACCTCTTCCCTTTATATATATATATATATATATATATATTAAAAAAGAGAAAAACGTTTTTTGGTTATAATGTGGATTTGTTTTAGTATATATGTTATATTTTAGTCTTCATATTTCTGTTACACGTGTTTCCGGTCTGGTGACCTTCTTCAGACAAATAAAAAGAATAGATTTTTAAAAGGAATAAATTTTTCTTATTTTCTTTTAATGTCTCATTGCTCGTTTTCTGTATTTGTTAGTGAGCCTTGAACTCATTTCTGGACTGTTGGCAAAAGTGAATTTATGCCTAAGTGTTAATAAAACGATTGGGTTTGGTATGAGAGGTGATGATAGATGTGTTGATGAGAGATATCTTCCTATCTGTGTGTGTGTGTGTGAGTGTTCCTGTAAGCCTGCATATGTATATTCCCTCCCCATATATACATACTGTCTTATAATAAGGAATCAGTATACACATATATTTACATGTATATAAACATACGCATATACATACATACCCACCTACACACACGGTTTCTCTCTTTTTCTAAATATAGATTTTTCTCTCGTTGGAACAACTATAACCTTTTCCATATATATATATATATATATATATATATATATATATATATATATATATATATATATAACAAAATAGATGTTAGATATGTCTGCATTTGCTATGAACTTTATTCCTATTATTTAACAATATATATTGTTGTTTTAATTCATTATTTGGAATATTTCTACTCAGCATAGCCGACAGCTTTTGCTATTAGCGTTGCAAGTAGGTGACCTTTTTATGATTTCCCATTTGGAAATTAGTGGGAATGCTATTTTTCTTTTTGTTCTCATATCTTTCTTCATATGTGCCGTGTCCTTTCAGGACGTAGGCGATCATGGCCCTCCACTCCCCCCTGTCCTTTGTGGCTTTCAATAGGTTTTATGTTTCTGCCAACTCCACAGACCACGCTCCGCCATCCACCTGCCCAATCCCGCCACGTATGTCATGCGCTGCTTTCCGCTGTCTTTTCCCCCCTCTATTCGTCCTGTGAGTATCAGATTCTCCAGGCACTCCTTTCTCATCATGTATCCCAGAAATTTCATCTGCCTCTTCCTTATGTTAAGCATATGCTTCTTCCTTGTTTGTATCCTCATCGTTGCTCACATGCTCGGGCCATGATATCCTCAGCATCCTTCTGTAGATCCACATCTCCGCCGCCTCTTCTTCATCCTTGAGGATACCGTACAACATTCGCTGCCGTATAGGAGAACAGATGTCACGAAGCAGCTCAGTTCTCTTTGTCACCATAGAAATCTTCCTGTTCGCAGTAATCCTTGGCCATCCTAACCCGTCTTCGGATTTCAGCGTCGCACCTACCGCCCTACGTCAGAACACTTCCCAGATACTTAAACTTCCGCACATATTTGATTTTAGTGTCCCCGACCTGCAGGTCGCATACTGGGCTCATCCTCTTACTGATGACCATGCATTCTGTCGTTTTCTAGGTTGTTCTGATATATATTTTGAAAATGTAGTATTGTTATCATATCTTTTTAGTTCTCATATATATTTTGAAAATGTAGTGTTGTTATCACATCTTTTTCTACCAAAATACATTTTATGATGACACCGTTTTTAGGTTTTTCTTTTGCCCCCATATAAATTTTCTTCCTTATCAGTATCCGCTTGTTAGTTTTATATATTATATTATTGATTAAGCATTTACTCTTAGGAGGGTTTTTGTTTTATTTCTACAATTTCATTAAATAGTATTGTTGTTAATGTTATTACCACTAGTACTATTACTATTAGTCAGAATACAAATAATTATAACTCGTCATCTCAGAAATTCAGAAACTACTGTCATTATTGATAATATGTTGTTAATGTTGATTATTATTATGTTTTGTCATTATATTTTCCGTATATGTCATGCAACTGTAACTTATTTTAATATTGTATGTGTCAATAATTTTGGTAATGTAATTTTATTTCATTGTTGTCAGGTTGATTAAACAAAATTATATTTCATATTTGCCGTTTTTGCTTATATATTTTCCACTTGGTATTCGAATTTATTTGTGTACTTTGCTTTTTTATGTTAATTCAAATTATTCTTTTTTTCATTAAACATATAGATATTCACATTTTTTGAAAGTCCCTTGCATAGATATATGAGCATTTGTTTGAAAACAACGGTGAACTGAATATTTATTAAGGTAGATTGCGATGTTATTTTTTGTATGCATGGTATATATGTGACATTAGTTAAATTAAGAGTTATGGCTAAAATGTTCTTTCATTTATTATTTTTTTTTAAAATCACTTGTGAACCATAAGAAATAGAAAAATAAAAATAGAATTCTAATAATTTCTTTGCTGGTTATACAATAAACAACATATGCGAATTTTTGCGTATTTATTCTTTGAATAAACAGGCCAGTAACCGAGAGGGCTCAATTCCTAGAAGAGCTTTGCATAATCACCAGTATTAGTCGCTGTTTACAATTTCGCGCTTTCTCTCCAGAGTGATGGACCGAAATTAATATATATATATATATATATATATATATATATATATATATATATATATATATATGCAATGCTTTGTATATATGTATATATATATATATATATGCAATGCTTTGTACATATATATATATATATATATATATATATATATATATATATATATATATACAAGTATATACAAGTCTAGGATTGGTGTATACGGAATAAATTCCAATAACCAACAATTACTATTCTTAAAAGAGTGTTCAATACAGAGTAGAGCATATATAATTGTTTATTTAAAAATTATAACATAAATATGTTATAAAATCACTACAAAAATAGGCATTTTGTTTCAACACCTCCGGTGTCTTATCAAGTGATGATGTTGAATTACTTGATAAGACACCGGAGGTGTTGAAACAAAATGCCTATTTTTGTAGTGATTTTAAAACATATTTATGTTATAATTTTTGAATAAACAATTATATATATATATATATATATATATATATATATATATATATATATACATGAAATGCTTTGTATACATATATATATATATATATATATATATATATATATATATATATATATATACACACATTTGTATTTATATATACATATATATATCTAAAAATGTGGAAAATTCTAAAACTAGCTAGAATCTCAAGGTCTTTGAATGAACCATGTTTCCTCAGTCTATAGGAGAATATGGAAATAATTAAGTTCTCAAATAGTGACATTTGGTTGAATCAAAGATACAAAACAACGATAAGTTGTAAGCATATAAAGGAATTAACTTTACAATCTTGCTGAAATGTTTTTAACCTTAGAACCAACCTTCTTATGTTTATTATCTTTATAAACATTACATTGTTATTATCGTTAATTTAGCCAGTTTTAGGCATTAAATTGGATAATATTTGTAATTTACTAGTAGTACGATTAGTCTTGTATTATATTTTTATTTTTATTTAATTTTTATTATTTTTTTTACATTTATTTTATTTTATTTTTATTTTATTTTAATTAATTATTTTTCTCTGGCTTTTTAATAATACTTTATAATTAATATAATAATTTAAAAGTTTATAGTTTTCTTTGTATTCTAATTTATATTGTAAAATAGGTTTTGTTAAGTTTTGTATTTCTTCTTAAAGTGTTTTTATGCATTCTGTGGATAATTTTGTTTGAATATATAACTTCATATACAAATGTCATAGAATTGTAAATGCGACGTGTCGATAGAGTGTATGCAATCGCACTGTGTTTCCGTTCAAATTTGAATTCTCTGATTCAATAGAATTTCATTGGTTTAATTCGTATCAACATCTTTCTATTTCCTATCTTCTTGACTTTCCTCTTCTTATGAATCTGGGGAATTTTGAATATGCTTCTCTGTTTTTCATGCCTTTCTTTATTGTCTTTACTCTTGGTAGTAGAGTGAATTTCCAATGCTTTCTCTTGACTTTCTTTTTCATTTTTCTTTTTTTTTTTCTTTATTGAATTCTTATCTTCTTTCCTTTTTTCTTTATATAAATCCTTTTTACCTTTTATGGAAAATTTTTCAAAAACGGAAAATGAAGTGATGTTTCATAAATTGCAATTTTGGATAAAATCCTTTGGCTTTGGCACCATCATTGTTAACCACCTGAAGAAACGTTTCATTTTTAACATTGAAACAAAATGTACATTTATGTAGTGGATATTTACATGTTCTAATGTAACAGTGTATAATATATATATATATATATATATATATATATATATATATATATATATATATGAAGTGGACATTGAAGTCAACACCCAGCAGTCACAGTCTGTTTCATGTTTAAACGCTATCGTCAGACTGTTTTAATAATAGCGTTTAAGCATGAAACAGACTGTCGACACTGGGTGTTGACTTCAATGGCCACTTTTATAATTGACTACGCTCTATCCCTGATATTGACCACTTTAACCCATAAATATAGCATACCTTAAAACTATATTTTTGTCATATATATATATATATATATATATATATATATATATATATATATATATATATATATATAACTGTTATTAATGGTAAGTATTTGTATGTATATATATAGTTCCCGTACGCAGACGTATATATGTGTGTGTGTGGGTGCATGTGATTTGCTTCATTGGTTTTCGACTGCCAATTTCAACTCGCGCCAGGTAAACGTTTTTAACGCACCCATTCAACCGTTTGCTTCAACCGAACCGTCTAGTTTTTTTCTTCGCTACTTAATGTCGTTTGATTCGTTCCATTTAGTCCATTACCTTATGATTAGGCAAAAATCGTATGTTTTTAGGGTCCAACGATCTGTGTTTATCTTTAACGTCTGCTTCAATCAAAACAATCAAATCTCATCCCTCTGTCTCTTTTTCTTTTCTTTTTACTGCTGTTTTCTTTCTTCTCTCTTTTCTTCTTTCTTTCTTTCTTTCTTTTTGCTTTCTTTCTTTTCTCTCACGTGATAATTAATTTTTGTCTTCATCTCTTGAAAATTCGGCGTTGCTTACCCTCTCTTTTTCAGTTTCCCTTCCACGCTTCCTCTTTTTCTCTTAAGTATTCTCTCTCTCTCTCTCTCTCTCTCTCTCTCTCTCTCTCTCTCTCTCTCTCTCGTGTTCAATTACATAATTTTTTTTATCTATTTGTTCCTTGGGATGTTAACTTCTATTACTTCCATTTTGTCTTTCTCTATTTCTCTGGATTTCTCTCTCTATCTATCTATCTATCTATCTATCTATCTATCTATCTATCTATCTATCTACAATTTTCTCTCTTTCGATCTCTCTCTCTCTCTTTTCCACACTCCCTTTCATTAACGATTCTTTCTTACTTTCTTTCTACATGTGTATGCATTATATTTTATTACCTCAGCCGCTTTTACTGACCTTCCCTTCTCCTTCTTTCTACTTTTCTCTCTCTCTCTCTCCCCCACTCACTCTTCGCTTTTTCGCTCATTATGTCTCTCTTCCGTTTTCAATTTTAACGCCGAAATGAACAGACATGTTCAACAACTTCGTGTGTGTGTGTGCAAAACTTAAACTCAAAATGCGGAAAAATGTAAAAAAATACAAATAAATATAAGAGAAAGTGCTAAACGTTTGAAATAAATCAGAGCTATCTAAAATCGATGAAATCTTACCAACATGTATTGGCTATTATTTCATTCTAACCGCCCCCGACACCATTTTGATAATCCTGGTTCTCTCAGCATGATGAAGTGAAAATAAAAAGTGAACTAGCCGACGAATTGCTATAATTCATTTAAGCTTTATTTCACATAATATATATATATATATATATATATATATATATATATATATATATGTGTGTGTATGTGTGTGTGTGTGTGTGTGCGTGTAATTTGGCAGCAACTTTTCTTTTAAACATGTAGTATTGAATGTTAAAGACAACATAGTCTTGCATATTTTCTTTTGAATTTTCTCATATTCTCTAATGAGACTTTTTATTTGAAAATGATTTCGAAATATGTATTGTCCATACGATGACCTAGCGCTTTCGAACATCATTGTTCATCATCAGGGTCAATATTTTAGTCAAAATTTTTTTTTTTTTTTAAACAAATATTTGCTAATTATCTTGTAGCGTAATCATGTTGCTACTTTTTTACAATTGTAAATTTATAATTGGCAAATGTTTGTTTAAAAAAAATTTTGACTAAAAATATTGACCCTGAAGATGAACAATGATGTTCGAAAGCGCTAGGTCATCGTACGGACAATACATATTTCGAAATCATTTTCAAATAAAAAGTCTCATTAGAGAATATGAGAAAATTCAAAAGAAAATATGCAAGACTATACTGTCTTTAACATTCAATACATGTTTAATATATATATATATATATATATATATATATATATATATATATATATATTACATGAATCATTCATACAAAAAACAGATATTCAGGTTAATGATATAAATGGCGAGAATACATCTTCGCAAACAAATTTAATAAATGACATTAACCCCGAACCTGTAGATGAATGTTATGATCCCTGTTTATAAATTCCAGTTGCATAAGGACTTTTTATATTTTTTTATAAGCTTTCATCTGTGCATACGTCATCAGGTATGAAAATATATTTGTTTTTTACATCCTGGTAATAACAGGACAACGAAAGAATATATATACATTGAGCTCTTTTTGTGGATCAGTTTTAATATTTTATATTACTAGGATCCACTTGGATTATGTATCAATGGATTTATTACCTTTACTATACATATATATTTTATATATATATATATATATATATATATATATATATATATATATATATATAGCTGCTCATCTACTGTACCTTATTTTTAATTGTACTTATTTTATTTTTATTTTTAAGGGTAACGGGCAGCACTGGTCGTCACCCATCCTCTAAATTTATCACGTAATGTCCTGGGTATGACGGTAAACTACATCCGGCAGCAAGTCTTCTCATCGGGAGATTGGTGGATTTGAGGAGCGTGAAACCACCTTTTAATTGCTGTTGTTCTCAGGTCCATCCTGACCCGGGGTGGTAGCACCTGTTAGGGTCCCAGCTATGGGCAAATAGTGTCTACCAGAGCAGACCAAGCTCTTTAGTGTTATATAACACGATTGGTCTAGGAGATGGAAAACTCTTACACGAAAAGTCTGAGGTTTATTGTCTGCTTCGTCTGTGGCATTTATTTGCACCGACTAAGTGTATCAATAGTTCCGAAAAGTGTGGATGGTTCTGCACAAGCCTTCACCGCTTTAATCAAATCGCTTGTGTGGGTTTTCTAGCGGTTTACCTTGATTCTTTCTTATCCACACAGATTCACTTGCAAGGTCCACTGCAATCGCAGTGTGGTTTTCGGTCGGATCGTGGCACCATTGACATAATATTTTCTCTTCGTCTAGTTGCAGAGAAGGTTCGCGAGAAAAACCAGGAGTTGTACATGGTGTTTGTGGACTTGACGAAGGCCTTTGACACTGTGAATCGAGAGGCTCTTTGGCAAGTCTTGAGGAAACTTGGCATCCCTGAAAACATGCTAAAGGTCATCATCTCCTTTCATGAAGGAATGAAAGCTAATATCGTGTCTGATGGTATGATGTCGGAATCCTTTAATGTCACAAATGGCACCAAGCAAGGTTGTGTCATGGTCCCTGTCCTTTTTGCCCTTTTCTTCTTGGTGATGCTGAAATATGCATTTGCAGACGCAGAGTGGCGTCAAGTTTCAGTTTCGAACAACTGGTGGTCTCTTCAATCATCAGCGCTTCAAAGCCAAGACCCACCTTCGTATGTAAATTATTCATGATTTGTTGTTTGCTGATGATTCGGCTCTTGTAGCGACATCCTATGAGGAGGCCCAACATCTAATAAATCGTTTCTCTGCTGCATGTAAAGCATGTGGTCTTATACTTAGCATAAAGAAAACTGAAGTTGTGCACCAACCTTGTCCTACTCCGAAGCAACTGCGTGGTTAAAAACAAAAACCACCAGTCTTCAAATTTCCAGAGAGACCATTGAAAATAGAAGGCAAAACCCTGAACTATGTAAAGTCTTTCACCTATCTTGGTAGCAAAGTCAATTACAGTAGAACTTTAGATGATGAAATAATGCATCGGATTGCTAAGGCTACCAGTGCTTTCGGCAAACTTCGCCATCGCTTGTAGAATGAGCGGAGTATTCGACTGGATACAAAAATTCGGGTTTATGGAGCTGTTGTCCTTGCCATCCTTTTGTACGGCTCAAAGTCGTGGACTCCATACAGGTACCATATACGCCAGGTGGATGTTTTCCATAAAAGCTGCCTTCGCGCAATCTGTGGAGTTAACCTTCAAGATAGGACATCTAACGTAGACCTGTTTAACAGGTGTAATATTGGAGGAATCGAGACTTTTCTCATACAGTCTCAGTTACGGTGGACTGGTCATGTCTTGAGAATGTTTGATGATAAGATACCCAAGATCCTAATGTACAGCCAGTTAGATCAAGGCTACAGGAATGTAGGATGCCCATGGCTAAGATACAAAATAAGATGAAGAACAACTTGTCAGTTGTCAATATACCACATAACACCCTTGAGCGCTTAGCCTTGGAGCTGGTAGAATGGAGATCAACGTGGTTTAGTGGACTCAGCAATTTTCAACCTGCTTGTCTGAATCATCTTCAAGAAGCGAGAGCAAGATCTAAAAGGTCAGCCAATCCTTACACTTACTCCATATGTAGCCTCCTTTGTAAATCACTAGCGGGTTTTAAATGTCACTTAAGATTATCGCACAAAATTTAATAACTGAATCAACTAAGCTGCCAGATCCTCATACGTCGAAACCGACGGGAGAGTCCATTATATATATATATATATATATATATATATATATATATATATATATATATATATATATATCAATCTGACATTTTTTATTGCTTCAAACATTATTACAGCAGATACTTGTAATTAAATAGACACCATATTTCTATTTTTTACTTTAAACATCGTTCAAAATAAAAATGGGTGTCTATTTCAAATACGTGTACACACTATAATAACGTTTAAATTATATATATATATATATATATATATATATATATATATATATATATATATATATATTCATCCACAGACCGACTGTTTTGCTGTATCACAGATCATCAATGTGGTTAGACATGCGATTGCTTCAAGTCGGGATCGAAACAGGACTAATTTGACAGTCTCTCAATTAGCACACACAGAGAAAGGGAATTTTTAACGCATAATATACGAGATATTAAGCATTACCGGCTACCAGAGTGCTCACTTCGTAGCGAAGAGCTTTTAGTGTTAATTTGTAGCAGCGGGCAAATTCCCTTTCTTACAAAGTCCTCAACTTACAAGAGGGGACGTGTATATATATATATATATATATATATATATATATATATATATGTATATATATATATATATATATATATATATATATATATATATATATGTGTGTGTGTGTGTGTGTGTGTGTGTGTGTGTGTGTGTGTGTGTGTGAGAGAAAGTCAAGAGAAAGCACTGGAAATTCACTCTACTACCAAGAGTAAAGACAATAAAGAAAGGCATGAAAAACAGAGAAGCATATTCAAAATTCCCCAGATTCATAAGAAGAGGAAAGTCAAGAAGATAGGAAATAGAAAGATGTTGATACGAATTAAACCAATGAAATTCTATTGAATCAGAGAATTCAGATTTGAACGGAAACACAGTGCGATTGCATACACTCTATCGACACGTCGCATTTACAATTCTATGACATTTGTATATGAAGTTATATATTCAAACAAAATTATCCACAGAATGCATAAAAACACTTTAAGAAGAAATACAAAACTTAACAAAACCTATTTTACAATATAAATTAGAATACAAAGAAAACTATAAACTTTTAAATTATTATATTAATTATAAAGTATTATTAAAAAGCCAGAGAAAAATAATTAATTAAAATAAAATAAAAATAAAATAAAATAAATGTAAAAAAAATAATAAAAATTAAATAAAAATAAAAATATAATACAAGGCTAATCGTACTACTAGTAAATTACAAATATTATCCAATTTAATGCCTAAAACTGGCTAAATTAACGATAATAACAATGTAATGTTTATAAAGATAATAAACATAAGTAGGTTGGTTCTAAGGTTAAAAACATTTAAGCAAGATTGTAAAGTTAATTCCTTTATATGCTTACAACTTATCGTTGTTTTGTATCTTTGATTCAACCAAATGTCACTATTTGAGAACTTAATTATTTCCATATTCTCCTATAGACTGAGGAAACATGGTTCATTCAAAAACCTTGAGATTCTAGCTAGTTTTAGAATTTTCCACATTTGTATATATATATATATGTATATATAAATTTAAATATATATACATATATATATATATATATATATATATATATATATATATATATATATATATATATATATACAAAGCATTGCATGTATATATATATATATATATATACACAAAGCATTGCATGTATATATATATATATATATATATATATATATATATATATATATATATGGCCTGACGATTGCGTCTAGCATGAAACAGACTGTCGCCTCTAAGTGTTGACTTCTATGTTCACTTTTATATTTACACACGCTCTATCTCTGATATTGAGCACTTTATCCCATAAATATAGCACATCTTAAGACTATATTTATTCATATATATATATATATATATATATATATATATATATATATATATATATATATATATATAAAGATAGATATATATATATATATACAATGCATTGCATATATATATATATATATATATATATATATATATATATATATATATATATAATATAATGATACATAATTTTGTATAATTTTATATTTCAACAGTTTTATATTTCAACAATATGACAAACTGGTATTGAGCACTTTATCCCATAAATATAGCACATCTTAAGACTATATATATATATATATATATATATATATATACAATGCATTGCATATATATATATATATATATATATATATATATATATATATATATATATATGGGGAGAGAGAGAGAGAGAAAGAGAGAGAGAGAGAGAGTGAGCACAAGTACACATCAAGTGCTCCAGACCAGGTGCAATCTTCAGCTGAGCGCCGTGCTTCAGCAAGGTTTATGCCTATTAAGCTCAGTACCTTTCCACGCGGTGGGCCCGCAACAGCTGGTTGATGTTACGTTGCAACCGGTCTATGTTAATTAAGTGCCACTCGATAAGAATTTTGAGGTAATCCATACACTTCCTTCCATCGCTTTTTCACCACAAGTCTTTATCGCCTTCTCCGTCTTTGGGATCCCAGCACACTTGAGCAATCTCTTTAAAGAGGCAGCAGGAAATCCTCTACAGCCAACCTCAAATGGCACCAGAGTACAGCTATATCCTCTCTCACGGACTTCAGCCACCAGTTCCTCATACCGAAACAACTTTCTTTCATGCGCCTCCTCAATCCCTTCTTCCCATGCTACTCGAAATCAATTAAGACCAAATCTGTTCTCAGACCAGACACAACGATCTCCACTGGCAGTGTAGCATCCACCAGTACTCTCCACTTCCTTGAGTTTTCCGACCTGGTCTTCTGCCTTTTGACAGTCGCACCTTGCTTCAGGAAGGCTATCCTTCGCAGGTCCAACGAGGGTATTTCTTACAGCCGCTACCACGACCTCCAGCACCAAGTTATGTCTGAAGGTGTACCAGCCACCCTGTAGCGCCCTCGGACAGGCTGACAGCATGTGGCGCAGGTTTACATAAGCACCACACAAACGGCAGGAGGGTGACTCCTGCACTCCCCATCTCTTCAAATTTACCGGTGATACTGCCACGTCATATGCTGCCTGTATGAGGAACCTCAAATGTCCTGCGCCTAGACGCCACCAATCAGACCAATTGATCTGAACACCCTCAATACCCTCCCAGTTCAGCCATCGGCCCTGCTGAGCCTGCTGGACAGTCCGCACTAACCGTCTATCCTTTTCGAGCTTTCGAATCCCCTGCTCTTGTAACTTGCGTCGTTCCTGTCTACTGGCCTCTGACCAGAATCTCTCCCTCTCACCTAGACCAAGTCCAGCACGTCCCTTCTTTGTAACACCTTGAACTTCTGCCTGCTTGACCATCACTTCCACTGCTGACATCACGTCTGACACTCTCCACTTTCTTCCTGTCTTCACTCCTGGCACATTCTTCCGGATTACAGCATCCTTCGATTCACACAGCATGGACTACAATCTCACCTTCGCCACCTTATATTCCTCCACCAAAGAAGTAAGAGGTAACTGGAGGCCCCCTGAGCTGCCATATAAAGCGACCGGTGACAGAATCCTTGCAACACCAAGCCACTTCCTTATGCACTTACTAATTTTCCTCTCAATTATTTCAACTCTACAGTGCCACCTCATATATAGTCAGCGGCCACATTAATCTAGGCATCAATCCAAAATGCATACACAACACCTTAAATTTTCCGGGAAGCCCACATTGATCTAATCTTCGCAGGCCCACCTCCGCTTGTTGCTGGATTTCAATCCCACGGTGACGATTTGTCACAGGGAAGTTATACCACCTCCCCAGACTCTTTACACCTTGCTCACGCACTGTTGGTATCGTTTCACCTGCGATGGAAAACACTTCATGTATGACCGACCCTCCCTTCATAGACAGTGACCTGCTTTTCTTTGGTTTGAAGGCCATCTGACTCCATTCTACCAACTCTGCAAGTCTATCCAGAATCAACTGAGCTACTTTCCTATCATCTTGGATTATCGTCAAATCATCCATAAATGCTCGGATTTTGACCTCATTCTGCAGGAAGCGGCATATATATATATATATATATATATATATATATATATATATATATATATATATATGATATAATGATACATAATTTTGTATAATTTTATATTTCAACAGTATTTAGAACAATATGACAAACTGGAAATTTTCTTGTGACGCGTTTCACCCGATGAAATCCTAACGGGTGAAACGCGTCACAATAAGTTTTTCAGTTTGTCATATATTTTATATTTTCCCTCCTCATTTATTTTATTGAGTGTGCCTTCATTTATATTCCCAATCGCCAAAAGGTACCTTAGGTATGACGTCCGTTTTGTTTAAGGCTAGCAAAACAACAGCGTCTATTTCGGGCCTTTCATTCCAAAGAAAGTTGATGATACTTTCTCTCGTGACTTCTTTCTCTCTTTTTCTCTTTATGCCTTTTTCTCCTCTCCCCCTTCCATATCAATATATAACTTCCGTTAAGTTAACCGATTTAATGTGTCAATGTCTTGACTTCCTCAAACAATTTCAATTTGAGAGAATAGAAATTTTACATCTAACTCAATCATGTCTCTCTCCCCCTCACTTCATTAATTTACATATGCTTAGTACTGCCCGTCAAAAATGCGTAAATTCCTTTTCAACCTTTGGAAGTAAAGTCTGATGATCCGCGGTTCTTTAAAAGGGCTGTGGTGAAATAATTTATTACATGGAGCCTTAAATCGTCTGTTTTTATTTTTATTTAAATTATACATATATATATATATATATATATATATATATATATATATATATATATATATATATATATATATATATGTACTGTTAGGTGTATATATATATATATATATATATATATATATATATATTTGGTTTCTTTACTTTTTATGTTGCCGTGTGAGTTGATATATTTATGTTTGCTTCTGTATATGTATATATGCATATGCGTGTATGTATATGTATATATGGATATATATATGTATACGGGTATATATGTGGGTATATGTTTGTGTGTAGGTATGCTTTTCTGTGTTTCTGTCTGTAGTGAAATATGTGTGTACACATATGTCTATATGTATTTTTTTATTTTCTTTCACCTACTGTTATATTTTTGTATGTGCACTAGTGAGTATATAGGTATATATGAAATATATTTTTATATATTTTTGTGTGTTTGGAGTTCTCGTTTTTATATATTAGATGGTGTTATTTTTATGTGTATATATCTATTTTTATATCCATGTCTATCTGTTTTAATGTCCTTTCTTTCCCTAATGTTTGTTTTTATCTATGTATATTTGCCCGTATAAGTTATATTTTAATAAGTGGTTAGAATTCGTTTAATAACACTTTCAAAGTTGAATATTTCTTGGTAGGTGTTTCATTGTGTCTTTGTCAATGAATGTGTGTGTATGTGCGTTTCTTTGTTGGTGTATGTGTGTATGGTCACTTGTGTGTGCCATTCATTGTGTATGTATGTTGTTTTTTTGGTGGGGGGTTAAGGGTCGTGGAGATATTTCCTGGCTCGTCACTTTTTTTTTTGTTTATATATCTAAATACGTCTGCGTGTTTGTGTATTATAATCTGATTGTGTATGTATTGTCTTTTGCAAGATTTCACCCTCCCCTGCCCATGTCTTCATTCCAAATGTATCTAAGTTGTCACGGAGTTCAGAGCAGCACTGGATCTTAACGTTTATTCCAAATTAATTTCAATAAAAACAAAATAAATAGAAAAACATATGTATTTTTTTCCTCAGTTTCTCCCTTAAATAATTTTATAATATTAAAATTAATATAGATTAAATTTAAAATTGGTAATTTTTAATTTTATAGTATAATTTAATATTAATTAGTTAGAATGAATTCTATTTTAGTCTAACCCTAACATTAAAGCATTAAATAATGATTATAACCAAAGTTCGTTGTCAAGTTTTTTGAATTCTCATATACTTGTATTTTGATTGGTCATTCCAGCTTATGTAACGGCGTTTCCCCTAGCGAGGGGTGTTTGATTGATTTGAACCTTTTAAAACCCTTTATTCTACATTCAACACCATCACTTGATAAGACACCAGAAGTGTTGAAACATAATGGCTATTTTTGTAGTGATTTTATAACTTATTTATGTTATAATTTTCGAGTAAATATATATATATATATATATATATATATATATATATATATATATATATATATATATATATATAATGTATTGTCGGATATTATTTTCGAAACGTACTTTCATGAACGTTTTTCCAAATATCAATAACAAATATATATATATAAATATACATATATATATATATATCTATATATATATATATATATATATATATATATATATATATATATATATACATACATACATATATATATATATATATATATATATATATATATATATATATATATATATATATATATATATATGTATAATGTACAAATTTCTATAGCAGATTAATAGTGGGTAGTCGAATAACAAAATGAGGAAAAAAAATTCCGAAGTACCACGTTACGTTTTGTCCCCAATAATAATTTTTTTTGTTGTTTTTTTTTCATCCATATAGAGGTAGGAGGATTACAACAAATGATGGTTATAATTTTACATCGAAAACGTTAAAGATACAGGAACACTCAGATTTTGATGCCCGGGGTAACGAGAAATCATTTCACCTCAAGCAAGGCGATAAAGCCACTAAGACAAAAGGATTTACTGAGGCTGAAGATAATTGAGAAAATGTTATTGTGAAGAACAGGATTCAATGAGACAAGATGACGATTGAAATAGCATTGAAATGTTTGAAGGTCGTAGTTGACAGGAAAGCAAGAAGCCAGAAAAGAGTTCCACGGTGCAAGAGAAGAAACTATCAGAATAGAACTTACGGTTACAATTCTTAATTTCTACAGTAAAAATGATGAGACCTAATTGCCAATCTAGTGCTACACTTAAATTCATGAAGTCAAGGCACCAAAGAGGAAAGCTCATCAGAACAATTGCCATCCAAACACATTAATTTTTCTTTCACTTTTTGAGCAGCAACGATAAAATGGGTTGCACATATAACTAGAGGAGAAAATAATGATATAATTATGATATTGACTTTCCACACTGCGTTAAGCAAAAGGTTTGGAAGGAAACTCCGATCAGTACAGGAAAGGGTGATAACAATAAGTGGACCTGAAAAACTGTTTTAAGAAAAAAGATTTTATAAATTTCTATCGACATTAACTCTAGCTTTTGAGTGAATGAATGCCGGATGTTTCCTTATAAGGAAACGGTTCTTCTCACAATGGCAATTACTATTTACTTTTATTTCTATCACTGTTGTTTTTAATTACCCTACATTGAACTAGCTGTAGTTTTGTGAGGAAAGGAGATACGTTGCAGTATCGTGGACGTAGAAGATTCCAAAATTAGTCCACACTTCAATAAATTTTCGCCTTAACGTCGAGATTATGATCAGATCACTTACGATGAATGATTAATGCATCGAGTGTTTTGTTTTGTAAAACATCTCAATTTGTGTCCATACAAACATTTATTTATATAATAATATGTTTTTGCAGTTTATTTTGTAAATTACTACTTCAGGTTCAAAGTTGTTATTACAGTAGAATCCCTGACAACCGGACTAAGAAGGCCTTCCGGATATGAGGAATTGGTTACAAAGTCCAGATATGAGGGGTTATATTTAGATTGAAATAAAAGAACTGAAACTGAAAGCATAGTAATTTGGTATCTAAACTGTCCATAAGTATATTAATCAAAGTTATGTCTTTTAGTTCTTTGATGAAGTCTCCGGAATTTTTAATATAGATTTTTTTTGCAACACGTTGACGCATGTTGAAATGCTCACAGTATTTATTATTGTTGAAGCTATCATTAACATTTTTGTCGAGATTTTCAAACTCTACGTTTCGTTCGATTTTGTAAACCAATTGATGAAATTTGAATAAATTGATTTGTTTGGAAAATACTTTGGCAAAAACTACTTCGAGGTTTAATTTAATTTCATAGGACTTCATGGTAAACAATATTTTTAAAGAAATTTTTTTTTTCCTTTTTACAAGCGCGAAGAATAAATTCTTAGGATTTCTTACTCTTGAGCATGCAACATACAACTGGCCATGCGTAAATATTTCTTTCTGGAACCAGATTCCAACATTTTGAAGCGTTTGGCCTTGTGATCTGTTTATTGTTCTCATAAACGCAGGTCAAACTGTAAACCGGATTCTTGTATATATAAAAACTTAAAGAAAAGATATGCAAAAAACAATATTGAATTTTTTTTTATTAAATAAATATTTGTTATTTTAATCATTAAATTATTTTTAAAATAGTGGGAGTATTTTGTATGTTAAATAATAAAACTTCTAATATTTCCAAATAAAAATGAATGAAAATTTACTGTACTAAGCTACACACCCTAGTAAAAACAACTTTGTATCCCCTTACGTGTTTGCACTTCTCTCCAAAATTTGGTTTTGATCTGACTATTTTAGAGGGTGTGATGGACGGACGGATAGACGGACTAACGAAAGTCACAGAATTTTATATATAGATTTTTAATCATTTCACCACAAGCAAGACGATATAGTCACTAAGACGCAAGGTGTCCCGGAGAGTTAAAGAATCTGAGAAATATCATTACGAAGGAGAGAGGATAATGAAAACGATGCAAAGAGACAGAAGTTGATGACTGACATAGCATTTAAAGTTTTCAAGATCAAAGTTGATTAGAAAGCAAGAAGCCGGAAGAGAGCTCCGCAGGCGAGAGGTGTGAAGGAAGAAACTGTTAGCATAGAACTTATGGTTACGTCTATCAATCTCACCTGTAAAATGATGAGATCTATCTGCCAATCTAGTACTGCACTTAATTCGTAAAATCAAGGTACCAAAGAGGAAAGTTTATCAGAACATTTACCACGAAAACGTTGTATTTAAAAGACATATGGAAGCTACGTTACAGCATTGGAAAAGTGATTGAAGCTGCGAGATGTAAGGGGAAAATTTCGGTGTGTTTTTATTATTCTATGAGGAACACTTCCAACCTCAGATATAAAGGGTTTATTTTGATCGGTATTTTTGATAAATGATTGCATTGTTGAGTAAAAGTCTAATTTCTTTGTTGTATGTAGTTTTATTCATGTTAATAATGTTTATAGTCATGTGCAGCAGTAAACGGATCTCTCAGCATCAGACAACCTTGATCGAATGACAAGAACCAGTCAAGGTAATTGGGGACTGACTGCGCCGCATTATGATTGAGTAGTTTAATGGTAAGACACGGGCGTGGTTGTTAATGCTTGAATTACGTCACAATGAGACGACGGCTTCTTCCGGTCCCCAAACAATCGCCGAAATTAAACGCTATCAAGCGTGCTTAGTACTTAGATGAGGGAGCGCTTGGAAACACCAGATACTGACCACAAGCATATATATATATATATATATATATATATATATATATATATATATATATATATATATATATATATGGAAAGAGAGAGAGAGAGAGAGAAAAAAAGAAAGAGAGAGAGAGAGAGTGCTAAAAACACATACCTGACATACCTTTAGTTTGGTGAGCAAGTTCAGATGACTGTTGTCCCATACTCTCTTGCACAATTTAACCATAACTTCTGCCTGCTTTCGCGATAAGGGAATGTAGTGTATGATATTGAACGTAAATTTACTGTATAAGATTCTGTAGTTAGCTACTGCACTTTTAATAAATTTTGCCATAATAAATTACTTTCTCTTTTAATTAAAACAGTATTCTTTTTATATATATAGTTTGTACTACTCGGAGTTTCATGCGATACGCAATCTTCAGGTACTGAGTGTATACTGGGATATGTATATAATTCAATATATATATATATATATATAAAAGTGAACATTGAAGTCAACATTCAGAGACGACAGACTGTTTCATGCTAGACGGCCTGACGATTGCATCTAGCATGAAACAGCCTGTCGCCTCTGTGTGTTGACTTCAATGTTCACTTTTATATTTATATTTACATACGGTCTATCTCTGATATTGAGCCCTTTATCCCATAAATATAGCACACATTAATACTATATTTTATCTTTTATATATATATATATATATATATATATATATATATATATATATATATATATATATATAAAGCATATTCCTGAAAGCGATATGCATATATATGTAAAGGGTGTTTCATTAAGGCGGATCAAAGTCAGCAGTAAATAAATCAGTGTTATTGGTGAAAATTTATTTATTTCTCTATTGGATCATGTTATTTAAGTCATGGCAATTATGTGTGAAACCTAACATCGCCCAGATATCCGCCAAGGCTTCGTTGACACACCTCCACTCGATGGTCAAAATCTTTGATGACGTCTCTGCATAGTTGCTCCTCGATCTCACCAATATGCCTTATCTCATCCTTCAGCTGTTGAATTGGTGTTGGCTTGTTAGCATAGACTTTACTTTTGAGATGACCCCCAAAAGAAGAGATCTAAAGGCGTCAAGTCGCACGATCGTTGTGGCCAATTGACTTCGCTGTTTCGAGAGATGATGCAACTTGGGAACTTCTCATTCAAATTCTGTTTGAATGTCCATTTTTGTAATATAATATAACTGTAATATAACTTTAACACGTTGTTTGATTGTTAATCTTTCCATGGTTTCCCTTTAGTTTGATGAGCAAGGTCAGCTGACTATTGTCCCATACTCCCTTGCTCAATTTAACAATCACTGCCTGCTTTCGCGATGAGTTTGTCAATTTACATGTCAAGCAATAAGTTGTTGATGGTAGAGCCCAGATATGTGAAATGATCTGTTATTTCAATCACCACATTATCGATGCTGATTGATGGAGATGCAGAAACATCTTAACTAGTTACGTCCACTGAATTTTCGATACCTAAGTTTTAAAATGAATTTTTTAAAATGAAAAAGCATTCTTGAAGATTTCATTTTAGCTTTAACTGAAAGCTAAGTGATTCAATTTACTATTTCCATTCTATTACTATTTTTATTCTTGTGGATTTCAAATAGAAATTATATAGATCGGAATTTTGGACGATTTCAGGAAATTTTCTTGAAAGCGGCCATTTTCTTAAACTTAAGAAATTTGTAAACAAAACAAAATTATTGATTTTAAAAACCTTCAAAAAATAAAATATATATTTGTGACACGTTATTTTCGTAAAATTAGCAAATTTAAAGTTAAATTAATCTGATTTGAAATAAATATTACTTATAACATAAAAAAGTAATATACAAGCATTTCTTAACGACGTGTTTTTCTTAGATCTTTATTGACGTATCGATCAGTTCTGAGCTGATGACAGCTAGTATGGATGACCAGAATTGACATAAATTTACGAAATCTAAGTGAACGCATTTTTGTGGGAGTTTTAACTACGTAGTATATTTTACAAATTAGCATAATTACAGCAATTATCTAATAATTTATTGACTTTAATTACGTTTCAAGATGCTTTATGAAATTTGGGTTTCATCTGTAGTTCTTTATGTTTACTACCTTAAACCAAAAATTAATTGAAGTATAACCCAAACTAAAATAAATACATATTTCAAAATGAAAATATTTAGTGAAATAGTAATTAAAAAACCTACTTAGAAATTTAACCACGACGTTCGTTTTTTATGTTAATACCCCGATTTCCTTACAGGCGTGATTGAAATGACTAATTAGGTTTTGGAGGCCATGTACGGTGTGCGAGTTTAAATGTGTGCCATCGGCAAACGGCACGTCCCTGATGAGTAGTGTACACACCTTGGTCTTTGCCCTCAGGTAAGACAAGTTGAATAAATTACCGTTACTCTCTTATAATCCCAATTAAATATCTGATGAAAAAAAAAACGGACCTCTGACACTTACCAGGTGAAAAGTTTCGAAAACAACGCAACTCTGAAAGCTATGGATATTTTTAAAAAAAAGCAAGTCAACACGGAAAAAAAAATTTGAAAGCAATTCAACTTTATCCAAAAAAAAAACAACAATTGTTTGACCTTAAATGATCCCATAAAGATTGACAGGTCGTTAAACGTTAAACAAACAAAACAAACTGTGTTTCGGCTTGTCTGAATTCAAAGCCCAGTTACATGGAAAAACGATGCTGAAGTCTGTGCTAAAACGTATCCTCGTTTTACGTCACTCCGGATAGTGAAAGGCATTGAAGTTTCGCTATCATATGCTGGTTACACCCTACATGATATCGTAAAAGGAACTGATTATGCGCAGCCACTGTTGGGTACAGTCAATTTTCATTAGTAACTGAACCAGGCCTTCCCTGCGAACAAATCTTTGAGAGATCGATAAAGGCCAAGTATAGTGGCGTCCGTTGTTCACGGTATTTCTCCTAAAGCTGACGAAGAAAGAAGATTATGCCAAATGTGTATCTTTTAGTCCTGAATCTACATTGGGATTCTAGGTAGATGCGATCAGCAAAGACTTGGAGTCGTGTTAAGACCAGTCAGGTAAAGAGTTTTCAACAATGCTTAACAGGGAAATACCCCGGTAGTTATTACAGTCTCCGGGGTCGCCTTTGTTTTTTTTTTGTTTTTTATAAAGGGTAATTATCTTGGCATTGCACATGTCCCGAGGAATCTTACTGTTGTGGTAGGATCCACCTAATCTGCATGGGTGACTACCAACTATATAAATAATGGTTGGTACCGTAAGACGGGAGGAGGAATCACGAGATCCAACTAGAGACTCTGATCGACTGCGACTAGTCAACACATTCTCCAGGAACGTCTTCCCAGAAATATACAGAAATACTATATGTACTTATTGTGTACACTTTCTTGTTATAATACATTCTTGTTCTAAGTACATTTTGTGTTGCATTATTATTCCATGCATTAGTCGAGATTCAACAATGAGTCAAGACTCAACACTTACCTTCTCTTCAGCAGAGTCTCAGGTGATTATTACCGCATTTGATGATCTAGGCTGTGCTTTTTCACAAACTAGGCTTTGAAAAAGTTCTTCCTTTGTAGGATTAGTTCAGCTCTTCCAGGGCTGGCAGACCCACAATAACGTCAAGCGCTTCTTTGGCGACGGCATTTTCTCTTGAGTTAAGTTCTGGGTAGTCCGCTACCCATCGTCCTATTTGTTTGCTTTTTATCCGTGATTAATGCTAGAAAACTAACCATCAATTAAAGTTACACCAATACTAATCATGGGTATATCATACCCGATTTTGAGAATATCAAGAAAATAAAAAAAATAAATAAAGATTTATATTTATTTTTTTTTTTTATTTTCTTGATATTATTTGAAATATTTTACACTAGCATCATGGCCCGGCGTTGCTCGTGCTTGATTCAAAAATCGTACGACTCATACAGCAATCGCTATCACTTGACTTAAAATATTATTGCCCTTCCTTGCCTTTAAAGGAGTGCCCTTTGCCGTGCTGATGTTGCTACATGCCTTACTTCTTGCCTATCTCACACTGCGAATTTTTTCTAAGCTCTATCTTAAACATTAAATCTGTTACGAAAAAAGAACTAAACAAAATGAACAGAAAACGATCAGCTTTAAAAAAGGACTCGTAACTGGAAAAACTGAATGAAAAAAGAATGTTAACAACAAATACTTTTTCACACCCAACCCAGTTCTGCGGAATCAGAATCAACGTTGGGTTTAAGCAAGGGAATGAGCTAATTGGAGTAAAGTGCCATGCAGATTTAAATTTTTCCCACTTGTGACGAATGCAGCTATCGATTTTTTTTGCATGCTAGCATGCTAGTTAACATTTGTGTCAGTCAGCTGTTGGCTCTCACGCTGGCCAATAGAATCTTCCTGCCTATTTGTGGCAGCCAGCTATAGGCTCTCACTCTGTCCAGTAGAAAATGTCCGCAAACTACATGAAAACTGCCGTAGAAGCATGAAAAAATCGATTATTTCCACTATCGATGGGAGTTGGGAAATGCAAAGTCGGTCTTGGCCTTTACACTAACTTGGAGCATGTGCATGTAAATTTTGGTGCAAATCCGTCGAAAATTGCGGCCGTCCATTCGTTACACACACACACACACACACACACACACACACACACACACACACACACATTCTGCCTTTAATAGATAGAGATGCAGGCACTTCAAACTTTGTACTTTGAGTTGACATTAATAGGAACTGAAAAACATATTATTTAGGTAAGAAAATCAGGTACTGAAAATTGTAATTGAAAATAGGAAAAATTGCGCTGGGTACTATATACCCATGTTTAGTGTTCTAGGGTTAATTCCGCTATGTTTGTTTTTTAGGGGCACAGACTTCTTTGTTGTTTTGCTAGTTGCTTGTTTAAATTCTTTGTACTTGTTCCGGATGTTGCCGTTGAGCGAATATTGTTGGATACTATCGGACAGATGGAACCAGTAGTCATTTGCACAGCGACATGCAGTTTGCTGGGCCTTCCAACAAGCAACCTTCAGAGCCTGGAGATTTTTTTGTCTAGGGCCGCGCCCGAATCTAATGAACGCGCGGTGCTTAGCGTTGATGAGTGGAGATGTAACAGAGAGAGGTTGACGCACACACTCACATGTATGCACACACGCAAATATAACGTTTATTGATTGAAAATGGAAAACGCGAGGTTACAAGCTGCGTCAGCGCTATTAATAGAAAAGAATCTAGAACAATGATATACGAAACAAGACGGCTGATGGATAAAGAATAAATTTCAAACCGGGTTGGCGAGGTCTTGTTTATAAACAAATGCAAGTGGACAGCAGGCTGAACTTGGCCAGTGACCGGTCGAACAATCTACGGGTACTCAGGGAGCGTGCGGCCAGCTACCCCTGAGTTCGGTTCAGACCGATTGGGCGCCTCAACCCAAAGAGGAAGGCGCCGGAGGTTGAAGGGTCGAGTGGTAGAGAGATGTTAGCTTCAAATCAGTCTTTGTTCTTGTATACGGTTTTTCCATACGCCGAGATTGCAACATTGTAGAGTTCAATCTGTCTTCCACGCATTCCACAAACCTCTCTAAGAACTTTTGTTGTTGTTTTTTTAATCTGGATAGACGGTCTTGCTTGAGTTAATTCCAAACTGACATGTCTCCTTTGAATGTGAGGGATTACGTCTTAACTTTATCTTTGAGAAGATCAGGTGTGGTCAGTGTCGCAGTCCTCACTGTCGAAAGCTCGGCATTGCATACTGTTGTGGAGTTATTTCCACAATAGAACTTGTAGTCGGACTAAATGCGTCCTAAATGGGGTAAACGTACAGAAACGTTAGGAACTTGTAATAAAATGTTACGCAGAGTAATCGAGTTGTGGTCGCTGAACACTCACTCCTCCCTCGACTACCTACTGACTCCTACTTATAATAGGTGGGAGAGTCTATTATCTAGACAAGGTGTCTTCCACTATAACACCTACGTTGTTTAGGGAGTCGCGTCTGGTGATGGCTACGTCCAGCTGCTGCCAATGATTTGAACTTGGATGTCTCCAGGATGCTTTGTGGCAAGTCTTGTTCTAAAAATATGTGTTTCTCACATATTTATGATAGCAGCAGAATTCTGTGAACCTTTGGTCATTCTCATCCATTTTTCCTCTCTCATGGGGACCTAACACGTTTGGACAGAACACTTGATCCCATCCTCAAATTGATGTCTTCTAGAAGAGAAAAGTCTGGGGTATGTGTTTATGATTGATGTTTGGAGAGTCTCATCGGCACAGTTGTATAATTGGATGTTGGTCTGTGTAGAGGGCATGTTTGTCATTCATACAAATACCTCCCCGTTAATCCTGAACTTTGGGAATTGCCGAGATGTCATCTCTGAATAGAGCTGGGGGAGTTTAACTGCAGGGGCCTTTGTGTAGCTGTCTGATGTCAAAGGCTGCTCTTTTTCTAGTTTCAGGATGGCTAAGGCATGTCCCATGGTTGTGACACCTAGCTCTTTGAGGATTTCCCGGTCTATCATAGAGAGGATATCCTTGGTGATGCTTTCTTTCACAAAAGATCCAGCATAAGTCCTGGCAGAGTCAGCTGGAATGCCAATGTTGATAAGAAGCTCTTGCCAATCATCGGATCCTGTTCGCGGCGCCATGTTGAATATTGGTTGGCTTGCAAGTGGTCTGACACACAAGTAGACTGGTGTAGTCACTTCCAGTTGAATTTTTTACACTGAGTGATTTGATGGAGAGATATATTGGTGAATTGTGTCCACTCATGAAAATGTGTTGGGCAGGTCCATTCTAGTAAAGTAGACTAACCCACCGGGTGCATTTGATACTCTCCTACAAATGAGGTAGAAATGAGGTACCGTGCCTTTACAAGCAGACAAGATGGCAGCCATGTTAGAAGGTATGTCATTTGACTTCTACAATAAATATGTTCATATGCTGAGATAAGATTGAGGACGCTGTCAAATTGAGCAGTATTGGTGCATAGATGAACACAAGGTGTACAAGGCCATCATATTTAGAGTGACGTAGGGTGCCACCTGCTAGAGGTTCAATCATGGTGTTTCTGATAGAGAATCCAACTCCGTGTTTCCTGCATTCATCGATTATCTCCCCTGCCAGAAGAGTAGTGTTCTTTCTTTAGAGATCCGCTATCTGGAAGTCGTAGAATTGTCATGTCAATGTCCAATCTCTTTATTTCACGATCGATCACTGCAGTCTCGCGAGAGTCATCGATTTAAATTCATCAGATAGGCCTATACGCACGGTTTGCATATTCCAGCTTGCGATACGAGAAGTTGGGTTCTTCATTCTGTTTCCATTTTGATGTTTTTTTGGTGCGTGGTTATCGACCTGCTTGTTAATCTAGCAGCTATAAACTTCAGGCAACCACTGAAGCACGCAGAGCGTGGCGGGTCAACACCCTATTGTCCGGGGTTACCCATCTAGATGCGAGCGATAGTTGACCAATGGAATACAGTGAAAACCTCCCACCGTCGAAGACAACCTGCGGCGTCCAACTTCACGCCAGTTGAGCATTGGCTTATAACCCGTAAAATGCTGTCTCTCGTGCTGTGCTCTCACTGGGTGGTGAAACTGGCGTCGGGATCTCATCAATTTACAGATGAGTTAGCTAGATGTAGCCGTAAGTTCTATGCTAACAGTTTCTTTTCTCGCACTTCTGGGTTGTGGAACTCCCACCCGGCTCCATGCTTTCCAGTCAATTTTAATCTGCAAAAATTTAAATGCAATGTCAATCGCTAACTACTGTCCTCCTGACGAATCTTTCGTCTCCTTGCTCATTAGTGTTTCTTTTGTGATGTCAACGAATGATCGTTGTCACTTTTGTAATACTCGTTGTAGTAGAGACTTTGTAATCGCAGACACAACTATAGTACCCCGTTGAACCATACTTGTGCCAGACGCCTTCGAATAGCACTCGCACTAATAGTACTCGCTCGAAGAGTAACCCGTATAGTGATCTGAATAGAGAAATAATATAGTGAATAGAGTTGATAATAGCGGTCCGTATAGTAATAGAGGATAGACTAGACGTCACGCGACTTCCTCTATATGCGTTTCCTCTATGGTCACGTGATCCACTTAATTCAATAATGGGATCGCCTGTGTTTGCTCACTGGTGATCTGTGTTCAAACTCAAGTGTCAGTAGCGACACTTTTTTTCCTATATAGAAGTTTCTGTTTCTAATTCTTCCATACCCTGTAACCCCTTGCATTTTAGTGGCTTTACTGCCTTGCTTGGGGTGATACCGATTGAAAAGAACGCAAGAATGCAAGACAAATTACAAAATAGTTGTACACAAATAAGAAAACAAAGATTGAAAAGTTTGATAACTGTGGAAAAAGTTAGCGGAAAGAAAATGGCGAATATGATTCTGGATTTAAGCCCGAAATACACCAAGATTATGAAGTCGTTATTTATAAAATGGAAAATAATCGATACTACTTTTTTGACAGTGACGCTTGGAAGATCATGTCTCTTTCGATTTGTGATTGATTAGGCAGGAGATTTTCCCGCAGTAGGTTGTCATTTTTTTCTGCGGTAGAACGGACCCCAGCTAAGGCTATGTCTGACCAGCTCTTGTGTTGCCACCCTCGCTTGTACCCGCTTTCAACAGTGCCTTGCAGAGGCTGTTGTGCCGTGTGACGTGGCCAAACCATGACATCTTCCGATGCTTATGCAACGAAAAGACATGACTTAACTCGGAATTCGAAACGAGCGCGAACGTGTCTTGCCTGCAAAGGGATGACAAAAAATAAATATGGCCGCTATTCAAGACACAATTTATGCGCGCCTATCTCGTCCAAGACGAGACGATGTTTGCACACATGCAAATTTTGGCCGTCTTGGAATAGCATAAAAAGCGGGGTGCCAGCAGCACGGTGGGGAGGGAAGTCATTCGTCGGACTGCGTGTGTTAGAGTTGAACGTACGGATTGACAGACAGACAGACAGACAGACAGACAGACAAACAAAGAGGAAGTCGAAGTAGGCGCGGCTGAGTTGTTGTCTATTTCACAACTGCCCAGTGTAACGGCCGAGAAAGGGAGCCACGCGATCCATTTCCTTTTGGCGACCGAAGAAGTAGGAAAACAGCTGGCCAGCCGGCGAGCATAGCACTGCACCCCCCCTAATCATCATTCATTGTTCTCTACAGATTAATAGTGGTGAGAAGAGATTCCCGTCGGCCCACGAGGTTTTTATCCTTGCTCCATACATAGCCATTGGTATTGTGCTCCCACGAGGAGATGCGGAGCAGCTTTCTCAAGCATTTGTTCTCGAATACCTGAATACCTTTTCTGCCTCAACCAGGAGGATCCAAGTCTCACACCCGTGGAGGAGGATGGATACCGCCAGTGATTTGTGGAGCTTGAACTTTAATATAATTTGCAATTATTATTTTATTTAATGATTTTAATATTGAAGTTATAAATATGTATTATTTAGTATTATTTCTTTCAACTGTTTCCACAGATGCCGTGTTTTTCTGTATAAGGATATTAGTCTTAATGTAAATAAGGAATACATTGTTACTTATTTTTAAGGCAAATCACCCTAAACAAGACGGGAGTGCCACTAGCACGCAAGGGGTTACAGAGGATTGAGAACAAGAGTAAAGAGGCGTGTTTGTGGAAAAGGATACAGAGAAAGACGGGGAACAAGCTCAGGGTGTCAGTTGTCGATTGTCATTAATATTTGAAGATTATAGTCATCCGGGAAGCAAGTAAGGGGGTTCCACAGACAGGAAGTGCGGGAGAAGAAATTTTGGAAAGAAGAGACGGTTACATTTAACCGTTTTGACATTGAAACGGTGAGAGCGAGATACCAGACTGGTAGCCCGTTTAAATTCATGCAGTCCGGGAACAATCGACAGTAGCTCGTCGGAACAGTTGCCGTGAAAATAATATGTAGAAGAGACAGAGGGAGGCTATGACACGTCTGTGTGATAGCGATTGTAGACTAGATGCTAGATCAGGACCTATCATCTTGCATATTCGTCTCTGGATTTTGTCAAGGACCTCGAGACGTACGGCGGGAGCACCAAACCATATATGACAGCAATATTCCATGCAAGGACGGATGGTTGATTTATAGATTTGAAGGATGGACTCAGATGAGAAAAACTTTCTGGCATGACACATAGAACCAACTTTCCTTGCTGTAGATGTAGCTATTGATTCAATATATTTATTCTATCTCATGTCAGTGGACAGCGTGAGACCAAGCAGGCGTATGTAAATTCTCTTAAATGAATCAACACTTTGCAGGAATGTTAGTTTCTTTTTAATGGTCGCTTTGGGGGCTTTTGCTAATTTTCTGATCATTCAGAAGAGCCAGACAGATATTACGTGCAGGAGAATATGAGACATTGAATTCAAACTGACGTCGTATTGACGTTTCTGTTAGAGAACATTGATTTTGAAAGATTTGGCATCAGAAGACGTCATTTGAGAACCAATGGAAAATCACTGGTTAAAGTAGAGTTGGTCTGTAGTATTTACTGCTTGTTTTTATCTAGTTTGTCATTGGTGTTGTTGTTAATAATGTCATTATCATTTTTGCGGTTGTATATTTTGTATGCTTTTCTATTAGCGTTGTGGGTGAAATAATAAAGGTATTTGTGAATGTAACGACCTTCACTTGGAGGTTTACAGAAAATCCGCCAACAATTTTTATTCCAGCCACCGCAACAGGATAACATCTGGAATAATTATAGGATTCTATTTAAGAGCACTAAGAATCTGCAGACAGCAATACTTACGTAAAGAAGAAATATACTTATAAAACAGTTTTAAAAACTTCCAATTTCATCCACAATGCTAAGAAAAAGGTATACAAACTATCATCATCATCATCATCATCATCATCATTATGATCATGATCATCATCATCATATCTTCATCATTATGATCATCATCGTCATCATCATCATCTTCACCTTCATCATTATGATCATCATCATCATCATCATTATGATCATCATCATCATCTTCATCATTATGATCATCATCATCATTATGATCATCATCATCATCATTATGATGATGATGATGATGATGATGATGATCATCATCATCATCCCGTTGACTTTTGTAATCGTAGGGCGGATCCGAATGCAGAAGCCACAGTAACTCTTTTCCAGAACGGTCTATACAACCTGTTGAGTTTGACACTGTTCAACCAGTTTTCTGCGTTGGCGTCCTCCCCAACGTCCACCTTCAACAGTTCCTTGCATGATGGTCTTACACAGGCTGTCGTGCCCTTTAATGTGTCCAGACCACGCCATTTTCCCCCGTTTGCCATTTGTTGCTATCGGTTTCCGTTTTTTTTCTAGACAGGCTGTCGTTTTTAATTTTTTAGTGTTCTAGTCTTTTCTCGAGTCAGGAAAATTGCATTTCATTTTTTACATAAATAGTTAATTTTAAAGCATAAATGATATTTATATATATCTTCACTTGGTCATTATTTCGTTTTCTTATTTGATTTGGTGGTATCTTAAGTACTATTAGGATAGTAGGAGGTGAGGTTTACAATTGCATTTTCATTTATTATTGTTCGAATTTGTGTGCATATGCCTGCATCCATACGTTTGGGCGCACGCACACACACATACATGCATATACATGCATTATATATATTATATTATATACATACATACATTATATTTTTTCAGTTTTCGAATTAGTTCTTGTAAATCCGGCTCAAAATTGTGGATAAACTTTTCAAAGTTAATTCTGTTTCGTTTTTTTTTTGTTGGAGAACTTTCTGTAAACATACAACGCATTTCTCTTTCAGTCTTTTACCGGCCGGAGAAATAACCTCACCTTAAATATTCTCGTTTAACTGCGAAAGGCCTGTTGTATGTTCACACCGGTAACGAAAGGTGAAATTAACGCTACAGTGAGAAATGGAAACGCGCGAATCCTGTTTTCAATACATACAGTTGTTTGTTCAAAGATTCACTCGCCCGATATGGAGGTGGGGTAGATAGGTACCCTCTGGGTCAAACATTGCTACTTCTGTCATGACATACTAACGGATCAACTTTTTCCTTCCACCAGCAAAAATTCTAATTCTCGCCCTATACCTCTCTGGCCTACTCTACATCATGAAAAGCGACTTCCAACTCTCACGGGCGGCATCGGAACTTTCTCTGAAGGTCGGCCTGTACTTAACTGGATCATAGTCAATTCTACCAGTGGCTTTTTATATAAACCTGGGCACGGAACTTTAATATTCGCTACTGAATTAATTGCGTTGACAATGGAGAAGATTATGTTGATAACAGATTAAGTGGGAAAATCGTAATTGTTCCTTACTCCAAATGCTTTATGCTAGACTTCAAATTCTTTATACATTGTTTGATATAAACGTGAAAGCCGCTTAATTGGGCTATATTCTTGTCGGGCTCCAATTAACTGGTTCTACATTTTTTTTTAATAGTTTTTTCCAGTCAGAGCTTGACTTAAGGAACCTGTTCTCGCATATCCTGCACACGAACAAGGAAGGAACGAAATTGCAGATGAACCAAGATAAATTAGAACGGCATGCGATTTTGCTGATGGAAACCCTCGGCTATGCTGTCACTTCGTTGGAAGACATTGAAAAACTCCAGGACTATCTTCATGACTTGGGAGGCAAACACTTTTGGATGAAAGTAGAACCGGCAATGCTTCAGGTAAGTATATTCGTAATAAAAGCATATATATATATATATATATATATATATATATATATATATATATATATATATATATATATATATATACAAGTATAGGATTGGTGTAAACGGAATAAATTCGAATAACCAACAAATGCTATTCTTAAAAGAGTGCTCAATACAGAGTAGACCAAATATAATTATTCATTCGAAAATTATAACATAAATATGTTATAAAATCACTACAAAAATAGCCATTTTCTTTCAACACTTCTGGTGTCTTATCAAGTGATGGTGTTGAATTCAACATCCGACGTGCAAATTTTAGGGATAATAGCTGCGACATTACTCTATTTATTGAACAATTAATTCATACCACATTGACTGATAAACTCCTACAAAAAAAAAATTCTCAAATTACCATATTAGTAAAAAACGCACTCGCTTAAATTTAAAAAGAATGTAACCTTAGCGTTGCGACTGCACGCTTCACATTTCGATTCGCATTTAATCTTTCGTCTCTCATGCTACCTGGATTTACTAAAAACACAATAATTTCCATGCCTGAGGATGACTGTGTGTACAGTTGAAAGTACTTGCAGATTTTTAAAAAAGACTTTATACAGCTTGTAGTTATTAAAAACAAGGATCCTAACATTCATCGAGTGGTTCGTAGGTTAATGCAACTTGAATAAATTTGTGTGCGAAGATGTTTTTCGCCATTTATATCATTGACTTTACTAATCTACTTTTTGTATGAATGATTCATTGTAATATAAATTGAACTGCACCAAATATTTTATATATATATATATATATGTGTGTGTGTGTGTGTGTGTGTGTGTGTGTGTGTTTATATAGACACAGATATTTAAGTAAATTAAGTATAAGTAAAAACAAAGTGTGTGTGTATATATATATATATATATATATATATATATATATATATAATGGATGGCTACGCATTCGAGTTTGTCACTAGAGTGATTAGTTAATTAATCCCTGTTGCAGACACCTGCTCAGGTACATTTGTGTCAATAACCACTGACCCAACCGGTGATCTATATGCAACTACATTGAGTAATCCTTAGTTACAGTTTCTGGGAGTGAGCACGGTCTCGCATGAGCGACAGTTGAATAACGTAAGATCCTGGTCATAAAACAATATACATATATATATATATATATATATATATATATATATATATATATATATATATATATATATATAAGGATATCTGACTACTCAATTAGCAAACGAAAATGGCTGAAAGCTGCTTCGGCTAACTGAACACCATTATAAAATTACTTAGTCTAAACCAATAAGGGGGTTTATCGATTTTTTTATCGTGTGTCGCGGATCTAAATTGTCAATGTCACATACAGAGTGAATTAAAGGATTGATATTTACTAGGCTTAGTATGACACAAGGCTATAAATTTGGAGCAACGGGCGAGAAACAAATTCACCACTGTGAAACATGTTTGCTAATCACTAATCCATAGCAAAAGACTAGAGAATAGACAGTAGATCTTTGTCTGGCACAGGACCATAATAGGTTAACGAGTTAGCATTGATCTTGCCACGGTAACTGTTTGCGAAATTAGCTTAAGAAATGTTACGCCATGCCGGGACACCAAATTGTACTCTAATACAAGGCTACCGGTATTGGGTGTACAATATTGATTGGGAGAAACTGAATTGTTAATCAAACTTAGGTATTTGTATCATTGTTAGAAAGTCATTCTATCTGGATTACTTGTATTGCGTCCCATACTACTAGCTAAGTGTTTCCCAACATTTTTCAGCGACGGCAAACCTTTTTTAAGGGTATACATTTAAATGTTATAAAATAAAACCGTAGATTTTAAAAGGTTTGGTTTGTTTTCTTTTACGGTATATCGCCCTCAATGGATCATTTAATGCCGACAACATTTTTCCTGGTAATATTTTTGTTTTGTCAAAAATCCATTTCTGGTAATAATATTTTACAAAGACCCAGAGATAAAAAAAAATAGCTAAATATTCTTCTCTTGCTGATAGATTTTTTTTTACTCCTGTGGCAGTGGAGACTTCAGGGGTTATTGGCCCTCGTTCGATGGTGTTCCTTCGGAGGATTGGCGCGATTGCGTCTCGATTAAGGAACAAGCCTCGCGAAACGGTGTGGCTCTTGCAGCGTGTCTCACTGGCGACGGTTCGAGGTAATGCTTTCTCCATCATAGCGGCTGGCAGAGGATAGAAAAAAAAATTGTTTATAGTTACGTTGTTCTGGAATTGTCATCATTGGTTGACTGAACTTGCTTTGTTTCAATGACTTTTGTTTTGTTATTTTTATTTAGTAATATATATTTATATTTTTACGTAATATATTTTACAAAGTATTTCTGGTATTAAAACCTAATTTTACACTTTCAAAATGCTTTTTACCTCAGTTTCGGGGTTAACTATTTGCCCATAGCTGGGACCTTAACAGGTGTTACCACCCCGGGTCACGGCGGACCTGGTAACACCAGCAATTAAGAGGTGCTTCCACGCTCCTCAAAGCCTCCTGACCAGAGGCCTTGCTGTTGGACGTAGTTTATCGTCTTACCCTGGACGCGGATGTAGTTTATCCTCATACCCAGGACGGAGATTTTAAAAGGATATCATGGACAGACCATGTGAGCAACAATGAGGTCTTAGATAGATTACAAACAAGAAGGCTTATACTTAACATCAGAAAGAGGCAACTGATGTTTCTGGGACACATAATGAGGAAGGTGGGCCTGGAGAATCTGATACTCACGGGTCAAATAGAGGTAAAAAGAGACAAGGGAAAGTAACGCAGGGAAATACTTGGCGGGCTTAAGCAAGTGGATGACAGAACGTGGTCTAGGGGAGGAAGCAGAGGGAAGGAACTTGTTAAGAGCTGCAAGGGATAGAGAGAGGTGGAGAACCATGATCGCCTACACCCCGAAAGGATATAGCACATAAAAAAATATTTTAAAATATACACACAAATATGAACTAAAAACATTGAATAAAAACATTGAAATAATGTTTTTACACAAGTATTTGTGCAGCTTAATAAGTGTGAAATCTGTGTCTGGTGTTTTTTCGCGCTTTTTTCAAATGTTTGATCGAATGTGAGATAAACAGACCCTTATTTCTTCTTAAGTTGAGCGTAGTCTTTCTCGCTTCTTATTTTTGATGTTATTTAGGGTTGAGAAGCCCAATTCACATAAATAAGAAGTAGAAGATTACAATAAAACTGATAGTCTTTTTAGCTAGTGTGGGATATTCCTTTCGCATTTAAAATCCAAAATGTATCAATGGCTACGATCGAATATTTTATTTTGAGTCCTCGATCGCTAGAGAAATGGTGGCCAATTCTTCTTCTTCGCATAACTGAAGTCCAATATTAGAAGGAACATTTATGAAGGCATTTCGAATCCAATCATACTTTTCTGTGTTCAATGACGGAAAATAATAGTCGTTGTTTTCGTTGAGCGCTTTCAAATGGGTACACATTCCAAAAGCTAAGCAGACTATTACGAGACAGGAGGATTTATTTGGGAACAAAGAAAAGAGTACTGAACTGCTACTGTCCTCCTTTACGGCAGCGAATGTTGGACGGTCTCCTCAAAGATGAAGAAGAGACTCTAGGCAACGGAGGCATGGTTCTACAGAAGGGTGCTAAGGATATCATGGACCGAACATGTGAGCAACGATGAGGTTTTGGAGAGGATGCAAACAAAGAGGAAACTTATACTTAACATCGGGAAGAGGCAACTGAAATTTCTGGAACACGTAATGAGAAAGGAGGGCTTGTGTGTGTGTGTGTGTGTGTGTGTGTGTGTGTGTGTGTGTGTGTGTGTGTGTGTGGTGTGAAACCTGCGCCGGGTGTTTTTTCGCGATCTTTTCAATGTTTGATCGAATGTGAGATAAACAGACCCTTATTTCTTCTTAAGTTGAGCGTAGTCTTTCTCGCTTCTTATTTTTGATGTTATTTAGGATTGAGAAGCCCAATTCACATAAATAAGAAGTAGAAGATTACAATAAAACCGATAAAACCTTATTAGCTAATGTGGAATATTACTTTTGCATTGAAATTCAAAATGTATCAATGGCTACGATCGAATATTTTATTTTGAGCCCTCGATCTCTAGAGAAATGGTGACTAAGTCTTCTTCTTCACATAACTGAAGTCCAATATTAGATGGAACATTTATGAAGGCATTTCGAATCAAATCATACTATTCTGTGCTCAACGTCAAAAATACGTTTTTAAAAAATGAATATTAAAACAAAGTATTTAAAATAACATAATCGACGAATAGTGAAAAAATTATTTGAAAAAGTTTAATAACTTATTTATTTATTCAAATACCAACGCTGTAACATGACTACTTCCCGTCACACATAAATATGTCTGCCGTGACAATATATAGAGGTACACTTAAGAGGATCTTGCGGCACACTAGTGTGCCGTGGCAAGCAGATTGAGAATCACTGAACTCGCTGTTCAGTTTATTTTTCGAATAATAAATATAAATAAAATTAAATCTTGGGTTTTATATTTGGCGTTGCTACTGGAAACAATGACGTCACCATTGGCAAGTATTTAAACCACAGCCGATGCCCAATATCTCTCAGATTTCTCGGTACCTTGCTCGTGGGGGTTGCTTTTAAATCTCCATCGGAGCTTAATCTTTTCGGATTCTTTGTAATCTGATTGTACATTCACCACATGCACACAGATACGCAGACATATACATTAGATATTTCGTATAAGAGTAATAGATAGTGGCTCGGATAGAGGAATAGTAGAGCCGAGTTCGAATTCCAGTCAAATCCATTACATTCACTTATGTACTAATACCCTTGGGAAAGGTATGAATCCATTTAGCAGGACAGATTGGGTAATATAACCTTGGGTGGCAACCGGTTTAAGAAAAGAAGAAACTCTGAATTCAAAAACAGCTTGGAGAGAGTTGGACTCCGTCAGGCTATCTTGCCCAGGAAACACGACTCCCCCTGTTTCGGACATACATGTGGTGGCCTTACGACCCTAGAGGGTTCTTCTTTTATGTGCCGTGTCCCTTCAGGACGTAGTCGATCATGGCTCTCCACCGCCCTCTATCCCTTGCAGCTTTAAACAAGTTCATTCCCTCTGCTTCCTTCCCCAGACCACGTTCTGCCATCCGCTTGCCCGCTAGGTATGCCACGCGTTGCCTTCCCTTGTCTCTCTTTCCCTCTATTCAACCTGTGAGTATAAAATTCTCCAAGCCCTCTTTTTTCATTACGTGTCCCAGAAATTCCAGCTGCCGCTTCCTGGTGTTAGGTATAAGCTTCCTCCTTGTTTGCATCCTCTCCAAGATCTCATCGTTGCTCACACGCTCGGTCCATGATATCCTCAGCATCCTTCTGTAGAGCCATACCTCCGTTGCTGCCTTGAGTCTCTTCTTCATCTTTGAGGAGGCCGTCCAAAATTTTCTGCCAGTTGAAATCGTTACATGCACTTTTGCACAGAATAGGATTTGACAGTTTCGCCTATCGGCCGGTTCACACTTCTCCCTGGCTTATCCTTGTTCCCTGTTTAGGATTAGTTTTCCTGTTCCTTCTAAAGGATTTTCATTCTATTTCACTCCCATTAGTCACTTGCGTCTTAGTGGAATTATCGCCTTGCTTAGTGTGAATTGGTTTTTAAAAATACCATTCGGAAGTTATTGATCCTTCTCTTCCCTCACATATAGGTTAAATAGCTGCGCAGACTGGACTCTCTAGCCGTGATTGGAAACCGGTATAGGAGAAGAGCAACACTGAATTCCAAGCTTGTGTGGCTTGGTGATGCACATACACGAAGGCCCGTTCAGCATAGTTGCAGTATAAAGAACACATTCGTTCTGTGGGCGTCGAAGAAACACAGATGGGCCTGAGCAGACAGATTCAGAAACGAGCAGCCATGCTGAAGCTAATTTGCAGCGTGCCTTCAAGTCGAAACAACTCTGACGATGATAATTAGTGTTATTATATAATAGCCTTAGCATTTACAGTGTTGGGCGAAGTAATGGTAATGTTTTGTCGTCAGTGGCGCGGTAAGCTCAGCGATACTCGGTTCGAAGGCTGATGTGCCACGCGTTGCAATCATAATCAGCACCCCAAATCCAGATTTTCGTCGACTAATCATTTTTGTAATCTTTCGGTCCACTCGTCAGGAGATATCAGCAATTGACTTCTCATTTTCGATTTTTAAGAATATTTTTTATTATTAAGTTACAAATAATTTATGCGCTTTTTATTGGTGTTAGGTTTATTTTTCTTCTTCTTTGTGTCTGCGTGTGTGTGTGTGTGTGCGTGTGTGTGTGCGTGTGTGTGCGCGTGTGTGTGCGCGCGCGCGTGTGTGTGTGCGTGTGTGCGTGTGAGTGTGTGCGCGTGTGAGTGTGCGCGCGCGTGTGTGTGTGCGTGTGTGTGCGCGTGTGGGTGTGAGTGTGCGCGCGCGTGTGTGTGCACGTACGTCTCTACACATGCGCACACACATACATATATATTGAGCATTTAGGCAGCAAACCCTCTTTTATACTTATTTAATTAAAGACGACAAGATACTGCGTTTTAAGCTTTTATTTAATTTTTTTTCAGTTCGTACAAATGTTTTCTTTTCTATTTTTTAACTAAATATGTTTTTTATGCATGTACTTAAAGTTATAGGTATGTTTTATTTTCCGAACATGGTCAGCACATTGTGGCCGTGTTCATAGTTAATGTTATTGAGTGTTGTCTTTTTCGTTTTTATTATTAAGGCTTCCATTATTTTTAATCTTTTTTTTACATGTGGATGAGGATTTTATGTTTGTATTTTCTACTAGTATGTTTCGGATGGGGTCTGGTAAGTTTGTGTGTGTGTGTTTCAGTTATGTGCCATGCGGGATACACCCTTACGTAATCATGTATCTTTCGATACATGACTGACGAGGCAGATTTTTTTCCCGCAGTAGGTTGCCATTTCTTTCTGACCAGTTGCCATCCAAGGCTATAGAACCCGGTCTGTCTTGCTATTTAATTTACCCATAGCTTGTGGGGAGAAGATTCATGCCAAAGGTATTAGCACATGTGAATGTAATGGATTTGACTGGAATTCGAACTCGGCTCTCCAATTCCTCAATCTGAGCCACTATCCATTACGCCAACGTGCCTCCTTTAAGTCAGTTATGTGCCATTTTTCCCGCAGTAGGTTGCCATTTCTTTCTGCGGTCTGTCCTGCTATTTACCCATAGAAAAAGAGGATTCATACCTTTACAAAGGGTATTAGCACGTAAGTGAATGGATTTGACTGGAATTCGAACTCGGCCCTCCGATTTCTTCATCCGAGCCGCTAAATGCGTTCTAATGGAGCTATGGTCAGGTAGGCGTAACGTAAGTCATCTAGATAGGCATGTATTAGTATAACAAATGCAATTATTTATGAGTTTAGTTTGATTAGAAACACAGTTCCTTAAGGGACATTTGAACTCGTAAATAATGTCGGTTCTTTGTCGTTTTGATTTTGCGGGTGTGTTGTCATTTTTGATGATAAGGTTATCTGTTTTAATTTTTTTGTAATAGATAATTAATTTAATTTTCTTGTTCGGGTCGACTGGGGTTGTGTGTTTCTTTATGATATTTCTCAGAGAAAATTCGACTTGTTTATAGTTGGAATGTATTTGGCTTCTATAGAAGATGTTAATGTTATTGTTGTGGAGATCGCTAGCATCTAGATCTGTCCAATAGAATCGAATGGAAAGTTGTAGAACTCTCTAGAATGTTCTAATCGCACTGCTATATAAGCAATTCAGAGGGTGGGGTATTTGTCTTTTTGCCTTTGTCCTGTCCCGTTATATACTGTTGGAAAGACAGTTAATAAACCTATTCGGAGTATCGCTCTGCTTTCTTTACGAGTGAACGAGAGAAAAACAACAAATTGGCGATAGGATAAGAATGACTATCCTTTCCGAGGTGGACTGTTAACTTTGACAACAATGGCGGAACAAAATGGCGGAACAAAATGGCGGAACAAAATGGCGATCTGATTAATTTATGCGCACAACAACTCCAACTGCAGAGGGAATAAATGGAGGTGCATGCGCAGCAGCACAGAACTGTAGCCAGATTATTGGGCCCAAGATTCTTCACTTTTGTTGTGGCCAACGCCGTGCCTGATCAGCGCAAGTCTCAGGTTTTCTTGACGAATCAAACTGCCACCATCTATGAACATCTGGCGAATTTGACTACTCAGCAGAATCCGCCCAAGGATATTAGCGAGTTGGCGATGGAGGAAATCGTCAAGTTTATGAAAGAAGAATTCGACCTAAACGTTTAATTCTGCGAGAACGTTTCAAATTCTGGGGTGACATACAACGGAAGCCAAGCGAAACTTCCCAGGGGCTGGCAGCGCTTATACGTCAAGACGCTGCTTCTTGTAACGTTCCTTCGATCAACGATACACAAGATGAAGATCTTAGAGATTCATATATTCTGTCAACCATGAAGCTGTCTTGAAGGATATTTTGAAGATCAAGGACACAGAGTTGAACTTTACCTGTGCGCTCCAGGTTGCTATTGAAACTGAAGAAACGGCGATGGTTGCCAAGGAAACGGTTTACAGATCCAAGACCAGGCCTGTCGATAAGGTTAAGCAGAGCCAGAACAACGAAAAACCTACAATCAGCCTAATTCCACAGACCCTGAATATAAGATGTAGAAAGGCTCTTCTACAAAGAAGTCAAATCCTACTTTTGAGACAAGAAAGGACATTTGGAAACTGGAGACGTGAGAGTCTTGGACAAGTTAGCAATTGGGCGCTCGCTTCCATCCGGATAGCGATGAAACAGGACTGCTTTAATTCCTGCGTAGGACGCGTCCAAAAGGCTTGTTTGGGTTAAAATTCACAGGAGCTTGATCTGAGGATAATACGTTTTTCAACTGTTCAAGCGCTGCTCGTTCTTCATCTCCCCAATTCCAGGGAGATGCTTTCTTGGTTAAACGGTAAAGTGACTCGGACATAGTGGCCACGTTTGGGAAGAACTTTCCGTAGAACTGAACCGAGGCCAAGAAAGACTAAGCTTGAGACGTCTGTAGGAGGTAGCCACAGACCCTGAATATAAGATGTAGATCTCATAAAGTGAGAGACTGCCTCTACAAAGGAGTCAAATCCTACTTCTGTAACAAGAAAGGTCATTTGGAAACTGTTTGTAGGGAGAAGCAACGTCAGCAACGGGAACATCGTCCTCATCCTTCCGTGAAGAGAATCCCTAAAGCAGAGCTTATCAAAACGATCCTCGGGGATAATACTTCTAGGTTGGGTGTGCCAATTCCAATCCAGGACCGACAGTTCACGATAGAACTGGGCACTGCAACTACGGGAAATTTCATTTCTTTGTCAGTCTCAAAACAACTAGGAAAACCGAAACTGGATGAAGTCGGACATCGTTATAAATCTGCCAGCAAACACGACCTATGCTGGGAACCTTTATGGGCTGAATCAAGGCTCCAAGGACTGGTAAACAAAGCTCAATTCCCTACATGGTCACCAAGATCCCTGACCTGAACTTGCGGGATGTAACGCTACACAAGCACTGAGAATCTCTGTGGACAATCCTCTTGTACTGAGATGCATAGAAAGTCAAAACACAAGTGAGGGTGCAAAAACACCGCATCCCAAACCCAAACGAGCATTATGCTTCCCTGCAACGACATTGCCACAATCTCTGTGACTAATTCCCAGATCTTTTCAAAGAGGAATTGGGATATTTTAAGGATTTCCAACTAGAAGTGTAGGGGTGCGAAGCCGGTTTTTCACAAGGCACGACCCGTTCTATTCGCTCTTCGAGATGACCTGGTCAAAGGTTACGAAGAAGGTATCTCCAAAGGAGTCTGGAAGCAAGTTCAATTCAGCGAATACGGAACGCCTGTCGTACCGAGTCGCAAGGCCCATGATCCAGGAACCCTGATGCCAAAGTTACGGATCTGTGATGACTACTCAATGGGCATCAACGATCAACTAGAGGAACACCGTCATCCGATGGCACTCCCATAAGAACTGATCCAGAAGCTAGGAGGTGGATACGGTTACACGAAGATTGACCTTGCTGATGCCGACAACCAGATAAAGCTGGCACCAGGGAGTCAACACAGGCTAACCCTCATAACTCGCCGTGGAGTATAGCTACAGCAACGATTCCTATTTGGAATAAAGTCAGTGCCTGGTCACTTCCTGGATTTGCCGTCTTCCAAGACAATATGCTTGTCAGCGGGAAAGACGCCAATGATCACTCGAGCAACCTAAGGCGTTTATTTTCTCGTTTGAAAAAGGAAGGACTGAGATGCCGTCGTGAAACGTGCATGTTTGCACTTACCCAGTGTGGAATATCTTGACTACACCTTATCAGCCGAAGGAATCGCACAGGGATCCAATGTCGAGGCAGCCATGAAGATGCTACTTCCTACAGACGTCTCAGGCTTAACGTCTTTCTTGGCCCCCATTCAGTTCTACGGAAAGTTCTTCCCAAACGTGGCCACTATGCCCGAGTCATTTTACCGTTTAACCAAGAAAGAATCTCCCTGGAATTGGGGAGATGAAGAACAAGCAGCGCTTTAAAAACGTATTATCCTCAGATCAAAGCTCCTGTGCATTTTAACCCAAACAAGCTTTTTGGACGCATCTAACGCAGGAATTGAAGCAGTCCTGTTTCATTGCTATCCGGATGGAAGTGAGCGCCCAATTGCTAACTTGTCCAAGACTCCCACGTCCGCAGAAAGGAACTACAGCCAAATCCACAAGGCTGCCCTAGCCATTATCTTTGGGCTAGCGGAAATTCTACCAGTATCAGTTCTGACATCTGTTCATACTGGTTATTGAACATAAACCCCTGTTCGGCCCTAAAAGAGGGACACCACTACTCACAGCCAACCGACTAACTCTATGGGCTCTGTAGCTAAACCAGTTTGACTACACAATCGAGTACCTTAAAACAGCGTATCGTGGCAATGCAGATTCCCTGGGTCGCTTGTCATCTGGAGATGACAACGACTTCAACAGGGAGGAAAGTAGAGAAGACATGGATATAGTGTGCGCCATCAAAATTCTCAGTTTTCAAGAGTCTGGAAAAATATCCAATGGCAACTACAGTGATGCGCTATGTTCGTGAAGGGTGGCCACCGAATGATGAAGTCGAAAAGTTCCGGAAATTGTTGGCTTCTCTCAGTATTTACTACGGATGTCTCATTTATAGATCAAGAGCTGTGATTCCACAGAGCCTACAGCATATCGGACATTTTGGCATGGAACGTATAAAGCAGTTGCAAGAACCGTTGTCTATTGGCCTGGTATTGATACAGCATGGCTAGTCAACTATGCGACTCGAACATCAAAATAAGCCGTCCAGGCCTGTACTTCACCAATGGATGTTGCCAGAGAAACCATGGAGCCGCTTACATGTGGATCATGCCATCAACTTCATGGGTGAGTACTAGCTGGTGATCACTGATGCTTTCCCACGGTATCCGTGTATTCACCCAACGTCATCCACATACACTAGAGCCACTCTAGATCTTCTGGAAGGAGAGGATTTCGCTCTCTTCGGATACCCTCACACGCTGGTTACGGATAATGAGTCGACTTTCCTTTCTGAAGAATGTCAGAGCTGGCCCAAAGAACGTGGCATCACGCACCTGACAGGAGCACCGTACCATACAGCTACCAGCAGAGCAGCAGAACGTTTGCTGCAGACTTTCAAGAAAGCACTGAGAAAGTCTTCTCTACCCTCGAGGCAAGCTCGTCAAGAACGTCGACATTCTGTGGATTCTCTCCAAGCGATCTCTTGGTGTCCCGGCAAATACAGACTGGGATTGATTCTCTGCTGCCCTCGCCAGCACATATAAGGCAAGCATTCCAAGGTGTCATCAAAGGCTGACAAACTCCAAACTCGAAAGGTGTCGCCAAGGTAACCAGGCAGTACAACGTTGGTGATCCTGTACTTTAGACCTCACCGAGACAAATATCCCCCATGGGTACCAGTAGTTGTCAAGAAGTCATTGAGTACTAGTTGCTTCAACGTTAAGGTTTTTTTCTCGCGGCCCAGTATGGACACGTCACTGGGAGCATCTACGTCCGCGCTACGCTTCTGTGGAGGACTACGAATCTAGAAATGAGATGGACAATGTTTTTGAGCTTCCAATAGATCATCCAATAGAGGTCTTGAACGAAGTGTCACAAGATCAAGAACAAATCAGCCCTCTTGTGATCCAGACCAAACCGCCTGTACCAGAATATGGAACAAACAACCCTAGACGATCTAAGAGAACACCCAACCCAGAGAGAGACTTTGTTGTTGATGCTTTTACTGTATCATCAGTTTCGGTGGAGAGGTGTTGTGGAGATCGTTAACATCTAGATCAGGGTTTCTTAACCTTTTGATGATTCCAGACCCCCAATGGATTGTGCAATATGGTCCCCTACCCTCTTCACTTGACTGTCGAAATAATTATTACCAATCCTATTATTTGCCAGTATGTCTTCCAAATATTTCAATCGCTTGAATTTGCTGTACTTTAGCTATGGATTGCTAGGAATAGAACAGGAAAAAAAACAAATAAGCATTGATAACTTTATTATATTTTTTTACTGAAAGCAAAATAAAGTTATAATTCAGTTTTATTACACAAGAAAAAGGAAGGGAACATAAATGTGAAAGTTTTTTAGTATCTCGATTACATAAAACAGACTTTTACTAATCTAGTGAGATATTTGCTGTTGTTTTTGTGCAATCAAAGCATGGAATCGTGGTACAGTTACTGACAAAGCTACTCGCATGTCATCTGACACATCAAGTCGATTTCTCCACTTTGATTTTAGATTTAATAATGCAGAGAATCCTGTTTCACAGCGATACGTAGTTGTAAAAGGAACCAAAACATGCATTTTTGCCATCCCCAGCACACAGGATTTCACGAGGGTTTTCCCTTATTATGTGTGGCTTCTTTTCTCTGGCAATCATGCACGAAACTTTGTAGGAGGCTTCTAGTAGAGGTTTTCCTGGAGCAGAAAACCGACATGATGAAAGAGTTGCTTTCTGATCATAGCGAACTCTTCTCAACTTAAAAGCCTCGATCGATGTGCCAACATGACTACTGTGTTTGCTTTCGAAATGTTCCCTCAGTCCTGATGGCTTCAAATTTCCATTGCTCATTACCAAATTGCACAGCATGCTCTGGTGTCTTTCTGTTCCATCTCGTTCTTTCACACAGGTGAAGCCCAAACCTGCATATGAATCATTCCACTTCCTTTATTTGACAGACGACATTTTGCACCAAATCTGTGAAAAGAAAAATGAAAAACTGTCAAATACAACACAGGGTGGGGGGACTACCAGTACCCAGAAATCGAGTCCCATACCCCCAGCATTTGGTTCTCATACCTCCAAGGGGTATGGATACCCCCCGGTTAAAAACCTTTGATCTAGATTTATCCAATGCAAATTTCTGGCATGCGAATTTGTCTAATGCAAATTGCTGTCTAATAGAATCGAATGGAAAGTCGTAGAACTCTCTAGAATGTTCTAATAACACTGCTATATAAGCAATGCAGTGTGTGTGTGTGTGTGGGGGGGTATTTGTCTTTTTGCCTTTGTCCTGTCCCGTTATACACTGTTGGAGAGACAGTTAATAAACATATCCGAATTATCGCTGTTCTTTCTCTGCGAGTGAACGAGAGAAACACGACAGTTATTATTTTTATTTGTATGTTCAGTATCGCTATTAGTTACTAAGAAATTAATTACACTAATTATAAAGAAATAGTCTAATCGTGTGCTCGATGAGGTAGTTAGGAAAACCATTGTTAACTAGCGTCTGTTTTGCATTATTGAGTTCTTTAAGGAAAAGGGGATGAGAGGATGAATTCTCGTGCGCTCTTTCTAAATTTTTGATAACTGCTATTTTATATCTAAGTGGACATTCACTCTTACAATTAAAGTGGCAAGAGTTTCTGCTAGTGTTTTTTTTTATATAATGAAGTGGTAAAAGTGTTGTTACTCTGAATTCTACGAGAACGTCTAAGAATCGGAGTTTATTTCTTTTCACTAAGTTTGTAAGTAAAGTTAAGGACAGAGTTTTTTTTCCTCAAATGGTTTTGAACTTGCATCTCCCTTTGTAGAAGAAACTTCTGTCTGGTTTGGCATGCTTTACACCACTTGGACACAGAGTACCAGATCAGATGATGGTCCCTCTCGTACAAAGAGGGACACATGTTTGGACCCTGGCAGAGAGCACGTTTCCTTTATCAAGTTTTCTTTAGTACACATACTAGTTGATGTCCTATGCATTGTTTAAAAAGAAAAAGTATGCCTATTTCAAACATTGGTATTCACTAAAAATAATGTTTGAATAAAAATGTTGGATTGAAAATAAATCCATTAATTCTTTAGAAAATTATAGGAAGGCACAATGGAGTAATGGATATGGATTGGGTTGAGGAAATCAGATAGCCGGGTTTGAATTTCAGTCCAGTTCATTGCGTTCACTTATGCATAAATATCCTTGGGAAAGGTATGAATCTATCTCTACTCCCACCAGCTATGGGTAAATAACAGGACAGACTGGTTCCTATAGCCTTGGGTGGCGAACAGCCTAGGAGAAGGACAATTCTGAATTCAGATGGAGTCGGGCAGGTTTTTGTGTGTGTATAAATGAATCCTAATGGAGCTATGGTCGGGTAGGTGTAATGTAAGATGTCTAGATAAGCATGTAGTAGTGTGACCAATGTAATTATTTCTGAGTTTGGTTTGATCAGGAACACAGTTCCTTAATGGGCATTTGAACTCATAAAGAATGTTAGTTCTTTGTAGTTTTGATTTTGTGGGTGTGTTGTTACTTTTGATAAGGTTAGCGGTTTTAAATGTTTTGTAGTAGATAAGTTCATTTTCTTGTTCGGGTTGACTAATTGTGTATTTATGATATTTTTAAGAGAAAATTCATCTTGTTTATAGTTGACATGTATTTATTTGGATTTTATAGAAGATGTTATTGTTTTTATCTGTATATTCAGTATCACTATTAGTTACTTTAGAAAGAAATAGTCTCATTTGGTGGTTGATGAGGTAGTTAGGAAAACCATTGTTAACTAGCGTCTGTTTTACATTATTGAGTTCTTTTAAGGAAAAGTGAATGAGAGGATGAATTCTCGTGTGGTCTCTTTATGAAATTTTTGATAACTGCTATTTTATATCTAAGTGGTATTCACTCTTAAAATTAACGTGACAAGAGTTTCTGCTAGTATTTTGTTTATATAATGAAGTGGTGAATGCGTTACTGCATTCTACGAGAACTTCTAAGAATGGGAGTTTATTTTTTGACTCAGTTCATAGGTAAAGTTAGGGACAGAGTTTTTACCGAATGTGGTTTTGGGATCATCAATTTCTTGTTTGTTTTTCGCTAAAATAAAAATACATAGCAGACATATATTTTGCGTTTAGTGACTTGTTTAAATATCGTGTTTTCTACGAGGAACATGTTCTAGTTGGAGAAGCACGTGCCGAGAGGATGTCCCATACTAACACCATTAGTTTGGGTGTAGATATTGCCATTATGGTCGTAGAAAGGGACTTTAGTTGTGCAGGCATGTAATAATTTTTGGAGGATATTTGGTTCGATGGATGGAGGTGGAATGGAATTATTTTTATACGCGGAGTTAAGGATCATGTCGATTATTTGATCGACGAGAACGTTTGTAAATAATTTTTCAACGTCAACTTTCATGCATCAGTGCCATCTTTCTGACCAGCTTGAGATGTAAAACTGACAGTCACCACGCAGTGATGATTCCTATGTCACTCACTCTCACTCTCCTTATATGTACCGTACGTTCGTATATTATTATTACTATAAACTACCCCAGAGACGAAACGGAACTGTCATTTATCCTGACCTGCCATAACCGATCGAGCCACGGAGAATCGTTCGATTAGCAAGGTCGATTTTACTGCCTTTACTGTCGGAGGACGAATATTTTCTATGAAAATTTCTGGGACATTCAGGCCGGTAAATGTTATTAACACTGTTAATTATATAACAGAGCATTTACTTAAATATTTGTTTCTATAAAAAGAATGTATAAACATAAAAATGTCTTAATATATATATATATATATATATATATATATATATATATATATATATATATATATTTGTGTATTTAGGCACCAATCCTTCTTTTAAGCACATTTCATTAAAAACGACTGACAAGGTGCTTTTATTTAGTTTTTTATATAATTTCTCGTGCGATCTAATAAAGTTTTTCTTTTCAGAGGATAAATTATATAAAAACTGTCCGATTGTTCTTTTTATCCGAGCGCTTTCGGCTATACATTTAGCCATTTTCAAGGATTATATTTCAACTGTTAGAATTAGAAATAGAAATAGTTTGTTATATGTATGTTTATAAAGTGATTCATTTTTTTGTTTCAAATATATATATATATAAATTGCTTAAACGTTATTTTGGAAATTTATACTTGAATTTGAGTAGATGGTCTATTTTTATTTATCTATTTATTAAACTGTATTTTTATTTATTTCCAAAAGCAACATTGGGGCATTGTTTGACCAGGGGTTCCCCGTGACAGAGAGGTTACGTC
>OZ038507.1:84863739-84866239 GCA_964036315.1 Acanthosepion esculentum
TTATAACTTTATTTGTATTTGCGATAGAAATAATCTATAAAAATTTTTATAAAGTTTAATGTACCTAGTTTGAAGTATAGCTAAAATAACTAATGTCATTTCAGGCATTACTGTAAATCAGTTGGCAAATGTTTTCCGTGAACTGCAAAATCGTATTACCCTTTGTATTGCTAATGATGGAGGACATGTGGAAACTTAAATAAAATTTCAATGAAACTTTAAAAAATATAGATTTACTTCTTTCTAATCCTTTTTACAAATTATTTCTATCGCAGATACAAATAAAGTTATAAATTTTATAAAGTGCACACGAACTTTATGGACACGCTGTTTAGAGATAAATAAATTGAATGAAATTCAAAATATACCTCGAGCGATAGATGACATGCGTACAAGAATTATATTTCGAAATTTTATATTTGGTCTTTGTCACATTCAAAATAGTTCTAGGATCAACAGAGACTATTCAGCTTGGAGTAAGTATTTAGAAAGTTCGTTAGTTTGCCACAAAGCCACGCAGCTAGCAAACGAGGATTGAACACACTATATATCCTCTTATAAGATAGCGATCTGATCTGTAGAATTACTTTACTAATCATTACTAAACAGATAGTATCTATTTTTACTAAGATTGGCACATGGAAAAATTAGAGAAAGAATGTGTTGCAACATTTTCCTAAGTGAACAGGGAAGGCTACTTTAAAATCAACCAAGAAAATACTTTTTTTTCAACCTGAACGCTAACGTTGACCGCTGGGAAATACGCTACTACTATTGCAACCATGAATCAGACATCCATGCATCTGTTTATCTGCACAGGTCTACGTAAACTTTCGGAGGAACTCAAGGCGCAAAATGTTCAGCCTTAAAGAGGGAAAAATGGATAGATATTTAGGCCTAGTTTTGTTGAAGAGGAATTTCGAGAAGCGTGTATAAAATCCGGCTAAACGTTAGGTATAAAAAAGATTGTTTTATATTATTTACATTATTCGGACTATTGTCCCCATCTTTGTTGCCATATTTATTACAACGTTTTGGCCGTTGTACGCTTCGGCCTTCTGCAGGTGGTTGGAATGTTGAACTGAACCCTTTATTTCGCTCACTGGGGTAGACTGTTCTAGTTCCACGTGCCATGTCTGATGGATGTCAGTTATTTCCTGTTAATTCCCTTCTCCAAATTCTCCACCGCCTTAACCGGGTATTGAACTCACACTCTTTGGGTCCTGTGACTGGATCTAACTAACGCCTTTATCCACTGTGCCATGTGCCCTTGAGGACAAATGTGTATGAATTTCTGGGTATTATAAACCTAATGTCTTCAGCGCTCATTTTTTACCAGTGCTCATATTGCAATTTTTTGCTGTTATCATTGCATGAAACGTTGTAATAAATATGGCGACAAAGATGAGGACAATAGTCCGAATAATGTACATAATACCTCATCTCAGAAATATAGACAGAGATTGTTTTATATCCAAGTTCCTTGTACTTTAAAATAGCACATTATATACAGGCTGTCCCCCCACAAAATTGACATCATTTATGTTGTGATGTCTTCCCTCTAATGAGGCTATTGTGGACTCTTCCACTTACTATAAAATTAGTAGGAAAATAAGCCTCGGGAGGAACAGTGATATAAACTGAACGCTGGTCAACCGACACACACTCCCAAGTCGTGTAACATTCTTCTGTTGTATTTACTGTTGAATACACTATTTATCTGCAACCTCTTGTTTTGTTATTTCTTCACCATTTACTTGTTCACAACAATTTAAAATTCGAATATCTGAGTAACCATGTGTCCGAAATTAAATACGCTTCATGTTGAACAATAAAATATTTCTTTATCAAAATTCAAACAAGATATTCAAAGAGATTTAGATTTAACAACAAGTTTCTATATGTGCACCGCCTGTGGTATGAAACACGTCAAGTCGATAATCCAGCTCCTGTCAAACACGCTGTAGCATGTTTTACGTAACATTCTGCAGCACCTCGGTGATTCTCCGCTTAAGTTCCTCTAGGCTCGTAAGGAAGACGGAGAATATAGACCTGTCCTTTAACATAGTGTTATATTCCGTCTTAAGGGAATAAAAATACCAGGTGGATAATAGAAGAAAGGTTTATTGTACACAACCAGTACAATATGAAATACGGTACAGTTATACACACAGGTGAATCTAGTAGTGAGTGCCACTAATTGGAAGGTCGGACGTGCTTGCGTCTTCTCGCTCTCACTCTTCTTCGAGTCTCTCGTAGATGGTTAACTTTATAGCTACTTACTACCTATAGTGCAATCATTCATGGGGGTGACTGGCTATTCCATTACATCACATCAAATAGCTTCATAGAAAAAAATCACAAGGTATCAAGTCAGGTGAACGCGGTGGCTATTTCAATAGCACATTGTCACTATCACTGGCACGCCCGATCCAACTTCCAGGTAGTTTCCCACTGAGATAAGTCCACACTGTCAACTTAGTTTTTACACATTTTGTTA
>OZ038507.1:84876239-84881239 GCA_964036315.1 Acanthosepion esculentum
AAAATCGTTTCCTGATAACAATTCCCAAATCATTATCTGTGTTCAAGGGAGGTAATTGCTGTAATCGAATTTTTTTTAGCTGAACCGGTATCGACCATTTATTAATTTTTTGATTAATATTTCTTGCATCTTAATTTTACTTGCTTGTTATTATGATTGCTTGGACTATCAGTCTTTAGTCATCTATAAACAGTACAGATGAAATATAATCAATAAGTTCTTGGCAAGACATAGGTTATTATTTATGATCTATACTGTTTAATGAATGGTGGTCTAAATTGTTGAGATGAAACTAACACGAATTAATAGAAAAGAAACCCTGTTAAAAATAATTGATTCATCGAACAATAACATTTCAAGATAATATTACTATTTATATCATTTACATGCAGACCATTGTCCCCATCTTTGTTGTTTTTATCACAACGTTTCGGATGTTGTGCTGTCTAGCTTTCATCGGGTAATTCCTGAAATTACGAACTGAACCCTTATTTACTGTATGGGAGTAGATTGTTCTCATTTCACTGTCCATGTCCAGGGACATCTCATCTATCTACTCTATTGTCCTTCGGCGTAGAGAACTTGGAGCCTGAAACCTAACCTGACTGCTGATTAGTATGAGCGGAATTAATGTCGGTTTGTAAATTTGGTCACATAGTAATTGTGAGTTCAATCCCTGGCTTGGGTAGTGTGTACTTGAAATAAATGGAAATAAGGCAAGCAGTAACTGAATAAGAACTAAAGAAGATATCGATGGACAATATAACGAGAACAATTTTACCCTGGGGATTAAATTCAAAATTCCCTGAAGGTTGACTAGACTGACGTTTACATTATGGAGTTTGGAAGGCACAACAGCTGAAACATTGCGATAACAACAACAAAGATAGGGACAATAGACGATGTGTAAACCGTGATAACTTCTTATTCAAGAAACTCAGACACGAGCTTAAATATAATCAACAGTTTGACATTTTTGTCGCTGATTTTTTAAAATTTTTATTATTTCATTCACTAGTAAAGTTCACTATTACCATAACTTGGACAAACTTTTAAGTGGGCATAATCAAAAGAATGTGCATTATTTACATTATTCGGACTATTGTCCTCATCGTTGTTGCCATATTTATTACAACGTTTCGGCTGTTATACGCTCCAGCCTTCTTCAGGTGGTTGGAATGTCAAACTGAACCCTTTATTTCACTCACTGGGGTAGACTGTTCTAGTTCCACGTGACATGTCTAATGGATGTCAGTTATCTCCTGTTAATTCACCTCCCCCAGTTCTCCACTGCCTAATGGCTTCAGCAATCTTTTTTTACCAGTGTTCATATTGCAATTTTTGCTGTTATTTCATGTTTTTACCAGAGCTCATATTGAAATTTTTGTTGTTATTATCGCTTTTCTCTGGCACTGCTTATTACTGGTTCCCATATTGTTTTCATTTCTATGCTTGGTTGGCTCAGGAGATTTTTGTGGCCTAGCATAGGTTTATAACACCCAGAAATTCATACACAGATGTCCTCAAGGACACATGGCACAATGGATAAAGGCGTTGGTTAGATCCAGTGACAGGACCCAAAAGAGACATGAGCTTAAGTATATTCAACAGTTTGATATTTTAGTCACTGATTTTTTTTTTTTATTTATTTCATTTACTAGTAAAGTTCACTATTACCATAACTTGGACAAACTTTTAAGTGGGCATAATCAAAAGAACGTGCATTATTTACATTATTCGGACTATTGTCCTCATTGTTGTTGCCATATTTATTAAAACGTTTCGGCCGTTGTACGCTCCGGTCTTCTTCAGGTGGTTGGAATGTCAAACTTAACTCTTTATTTCGCTCACTCACATGGCACAGTGGATAAAGGTGTTAGTTAGATCCAGTGACAAAACCCTAAGAGTGTGAGTTCAATACCCGGTTAAGGCAGTGCAGAACTTTCAGAGGGAAATTAACTTGAGATAACTGACATTCATTAAACATGGCACATGGAACTAGAACAGTCTACCCCAGTGAGCGAAATAAAGGGTTCAGTTTGACATTCCAACCACCTGAAGAAGCCTGGAGCGTACAATGGTCGAAACGTAATAAATATGGCGACAAAGATGAGGACAATAGTCCGAATAATGTAAATAATGTACATAATACCTCATCTCAGAAATATAGACAGATACAAAAGAACGTGGTTGCTTATTGCCATTTTCTGTCTGTCTTCTCCAATGAGTTATTTTTAAATAACTCTTAATTTTATTTATACTTTAAAGCGAAATATTGCAAAACTTTGAATTTTTTTATAGTCATTTTTAATCTTCATTTGGGAATTATGAAATTGTTTTTACAAAATATTATATTCTATCTAGCTTTTTATAGTTATTCTATTTTAATATAAACCCATAATCTATATTTAACAAATGAAATAGTTTTTTTTATATAATTTCATTTTTACCTAACCCCATATTACAAGCATACTTTATTTCCAAATAAGTAGAAATCACTTTCTGACTAAGGATAGTTCTTATAATCATACTTGGGTACATAATTAGAATAACACAAAATAGGGTCGTGCTGAGGTCAGGAAAAGTAAGGAATACATTTATATGGTTAGATTTTTTTTTTTTTAATTAATTCACCCCAAGCAAGGTGTTTATGCCACTAAGATGCAAGGGAGTTACTGAGAGTAAAAGAGTATGAGAAGACTTTAGAAAGAACTGGAAGCCCAATCCTAAACAGGAAACAAGGGATAAACCTCTACTCCTGTTCAAAAGGACCAGGGGGGAGTGTGAAGAAGAGATTTTTCGTTTTTGCCATCTGTAACTCTCTTGTGCTCTGAATTGCCTAGAGCAGTTATCACCTTAATGTTGGCTTCCACATGACCCACCAGGGTGGCTTGTCTATAAACCCACACAACTCTCCGGTCAGTTATTTTCCAATTTCTCTCCTATGAGGTTTGCGAGGGAGATGCTGAATGATTGCTTATAAGGCTCACTAAAACCAAATTTTTTTCCAAGAAAATTTAAATAATTTTTACATTTTTGTCTTTTATTTGTTTTCCTTTTGGAATTTCTATTGTTTTTGGGGGCCATTTTTTTAAAATTATTTTTACATCCACAAAGCTGTAGAATGCATTCAGGTAAAGATTGACTAAACATAAAATTTAATTGGCAAAACATAAAATTAAAAAAAGGATCCTTTATTTACTTAGGAAACCAGCAAAATAAACACAAGAATTCTAATGTAAGAGAAATCACATTGTAACAGAGAATCGACTCAGCTCAATAAAAGACTCCGAGTTGGTTTTATGTGGTGCTATAAGCACCAGGAGTTGTGTCCCCTTCCACAATGGGCTGTTGAGAGAAGACCTACTTAGAGTAGGTGGCACTGCCTATTTGTATATGAATGATACTGGACAGGTATTAGCCAATAGTCAGCATGGGTCTGGGAGAGTTATATAACAGTAATTTTTTTTTCTTGGTTGGGAGAGGTGTTCTTGTCATGCGAAAACAAACAAACAAGAAAGAAAAGAAAAAGCAGAAAGAAAAAGCAGAAAGAAAAAGAGAAAAAAAGAGAAAAAAAGAGAAAAAAAGAGAAAAAAGAAAAAAGTGAAAAAAAAAGAGAAAAAAAAAGAGAAAAAAAAAGAGAAAAAAAAAGAGAAAAAGAAAGAAAAACACAAGAAAAAAAGAAAGAAAAACACAAGAAAAAAAGAAAGAAAAACACAAGAAAAAAAGAAAGAAAAACAGAAAGGAAGGATGGAAGGACAAACAAATTCCTAATGAATAAATAAAAAAAAAATCATATTCCTAATTTCTGATTTCTTGAAAAGATATAAAAGGAAAAACTATCAAAGCACATATTGCTCCATGAAAAGAAAAACTGAATTGATTCTTATTGTATTTGTGCTTCTTATTGAAACACTCAAGGCAAAAGGAAAAGGATTACCTTCACATTCAGCACAAAATGGATTTAGCCCCCCCCCCCCCCCCAGCTTCCTTTGGACTCATCATTTTCTTCATTTTGCTAAAAGAGGACCTGATATGATGTTGAGACTCTGGGATCACAAACGAGACGAGGCTTGTGAACCAATGTGTTAAGATCGGCTTTCAGAGCCCAAAGGGACATGATTTTAAGTCTCAATGTTAGTATATTTTTCATTTGTTGATTTGTGTTGTTAACTAAACGTAGTAGAATTACGGTCTGAATTGTTGCAATAAAAAGCAGGTGAAATTAAAATAAAAGAAATTCTAGTAAAAAAATTAATAATGCATAGTGTAATAAAAAGAAAATCAAGGTAACATTAACAGTAGTACTTCTTTTATGCGCAATGCTCCTGCAAGATATGGCCAATTTTGGTTTGGTTTACAGTATATCAACCTCAATGGGTTATTTAATGCCGACAAGATTTTTATTGCTGCTAATATTTTTTATCTATCTCAGTATATATTGGTGTGGTTTGTTTTGTTTTACGGCATATCAACCTCAATGGGTTATTTAATGCCGACAAGATTTTTATTGCTGGTAATATTTGTTTTTTTTTTCAAGAATGTATTGCTGGTAATAATTTTTTCTTCAAAAGTTTATTGCTGGTATTTTTTTTACAAAACTGTATTACTGGTATTAAAACCGATTTTTACACTTTCATAGTGTTTTGACACCAGTTTGGGGAGTTAACTATTTGCTCATAGCTGGGAGCCTAACAGGTACTACCAATCGGGTCAGGGTGGACCTGGGAACACCAGCAATTAAGAGATAGTTCAATGCTCCTCAAAACCTTTTCTTATTCCCTATCTAGTGGGCGCTTATATAGACTCCTTTCATTGTGTGCACATATCAAGTGCAGCTGGGTTGACCGTCTCTTTATCTTCATCGGACAGCCACGGAGATCAAGTAATGGCATCAATGTGCACCTGTTAGCTTTTCATCTTTTTGATCTTGCATCTGTTCATCTTTTGGGCCAACCTGGTTTCTCCAATGCATCTGTGCAACATTGAGTGCAAATTCT